>VZTH01018845.1:0-48139 GCA_013397815.1 Aleadryas rufinucha
CACAAGAGCCGCGTCGCGTCTCTGCCTTTCCTCTCTCCCGGCGCCAACATGGCGGAGTACGACCTCACCACCAGGATCGCGCACTTCTTGGACCGACACTTGGTCTTCCCGCTCCTGGAATTCCTTTCCGTCAAGGAGGTGCGTGTCTCTCCTAAGGATGGGAAAGCCGGGTGCGGGAACGGGAAAGTGGCAGGCCCTGCTGCCCACTGCCGGTGCCTCCCGTGGGCCTGGGCGCGCCGCGGCCGGGGCTTCGTCCAGTGGGCCTGGGCGCTGCGCGGGCCGGGCGCGGCCCGTGAGGGATTCGGAGACTCCGTAGGGAGGAGTTCGGGGCTCCTGTGCCGCGTGGGTCGAGAGGCGAAGCGTGTGGGGCTGGCCAGGGGGGAACGGGAGCAGAGCTGAGAGGAGGCCTGAGGGAGCCGCTCCTTGATCACGCCGCGCGCCTCCTGGGCCGCTCGCTTGCGAGGCAGCACAGAATTCCTGTACTTTCTTTTTCCTCGGATGCGGTGTAGTGTCTTTGCCTCACCTGTATTGGGAGAAGGGAGAAGGCAAAGTTCTCACTCGCAGCCACAGATCGCAGTCCCACAGCGGGGGACACCCTCCATAGCCCTGCGGTTCTTGATGCTCGGGCCGTCCCGCAGCCGGAGCTCAGGGCGGTCTGTGGGGTTACGCCAATTATACTAATTAATTTTAATTTGAAACCCATGTCATCACGAATTTGTGTTGGAACCAAATATAAGTCCCTTTTGGAATTATCCCTTGTTGGTCTTCTTGTATGTGTTTTAAAGTTATATTTATACAAAGAACCCAGTAATGTTGAAGATACCTCAGACGAGTGCTTCAGATACTTTAGACTAAACTTTCATCAATCTAAACTATTTTAAAATGGGAGCAAAATATGTAAAGTTATGTAAGTTTTGAATTTAAAACAGCTCTTATTTTAGCCTTCAGAAATGAACTGCTTAACCATGCATCCATTGAGATAACTTGACCTAATCAGCTATCATGCCTAGCATATCGATTTTGCTTAATGTCTGTCTTCTTGGGGGCATTTTTGCATTGGCATTTTTAAGTCAGATGAAGTTAATTAAACAGTTAGTTTTGTAGTGTTAATTTTGAACAACACAATATTCAGAGCTGAATTAAACTTCGTCAGATTCTTTATCTGAGATGTCCACGAATGTGGTGTGGTGAGTTGTAATACAGTTCTTGTGCAAATGTGTTTTTGAGGGATGTACTGGATTTGGCCCTCACCTACATCTTCATTACCTAACAGAAGTTTGCAACTCACTGCTGAGTTATGGAGAATGAACTCTGAAAAACAATTTGAAAGGTTTAAAAGCACACCATCCAATTACATAGCCACTCTAAATGTATTCTTATGTTATAGGCGTAACAACATACTTTAGATTAAACTGCACTACAATTAAATTATAAATTTAATCTTGTGCATCTCTTCTGAGATCTCCTTTAAATAATTTAACTAGTCCATGCTGTTCAGCATTTTATTTTGTGGAAAGTATTCTGTACTTTGAAAAAAAACCATGATGAAGGTTTTATTATTTTTTTAAATATATATATGTAACTTTGCAATAGGAATTACTATTCCTCTTAAGAGATTAGTAATGTTACTTGACTTCTAATTAGTTTTTGAAGTACCTGCTTTCATAGATAGCAGGAAATATTTGATATTTTGCCAAGACTGAAAATGCAGAGGGTCTTTATAGTGTCCTAATGACAGAGCTGTGAGAGTTGATATTTAAAACAATTCAATTGTACAGAAGTCCATGAACTGTGCCATATAAGTGACTACCTAATATGAATTGAAACTCTTTAACACTATTCATATGAATCTGTTAATAATTCCTGTTTCAGATATACAATGAAAAAGAGCTACTCCAAGGAAAACTGGATCTCCTTAGTGATACCAACATGGTGGATTTTGCTATGGATGTGTACAAAAATCTTTATTCTGATGAAATACCTCATGGTAAGCTGCTCATTTAGATGTGAAACTTGTTTTGCAACCTTTCTATCTAAAATAATAAATAACTCGTGGTAATTTGCGTGTTGTACTCAAAAACTAGAATGTTGTTTAACTTCAGCATTACCAGAAGGATGTGCAATACTGAGACAAATAGAATGCCCTAATCCTGGGAAGTTTGGGTTTGTTGGTCTGTCAGGAACTTAACCTTTGAGTGACCTCTTAAGTACTTCAATGCTGATTTGGTAATTTCAGGCACTTTAAAGGTGTAGCCTAATGGAATTGCACTAGCTTTTCATCTGTCAAATTAAACACTATTGCACAATGATTTGGTGTCATTTGGTGACTTTTTCTTTAAAGCATCCATTATGTTAAGACTGGAGTTGAATAGTAACTAATTCCATTAGTCTGTCTATCTGTGGCTGATTTTTAGACTTTGGAGAGAGAAAGGTGTTTTTGAAAATGCATGTTTTCTTCAGTTCTGTCAATATAAAAATTGCTGCTTCTCTAGAAGAAAATAAATTTAAGATTGTAATGAATATGATCTCTTACTATCTTATCTGTGATATTAGTAACTTTTCTGTTTACTACTTAAATTTCTATCATCTTGAGGAGGATTTGGGAATGGTGAGAAAATTAGATTATCTCGCTTTTTCTAATTTCTATCCTTCGTGGGTGTTTCAGTTTTAAGGGTTTTTTTTTTCCAGTTCTTTTTTTTAATGGGTCAGGTGTTTTCTTTTGTTTGTTTCTTCCTGACCTAGTCTTTCAATATCCACTGTCTTCCTGTTTCTCCATCTTTTTTTCGTGTTGGGGAATTCCTCACCTTTTTCTTAGTGATTGGAACTACAATCTATTTTGCTTGCATCTTAGGAGGAAGAGACTTGGGTGCTGTTGCAGTCTTCCTCTGGGTCTTGCTCTTTTCAGGCTCTGGAAACTGCAGAGATGGCCACCCGCCTTTTTGGAAGAAGAGAACTTATGGACATTGAAATCAATGTTTTGACCAAGTCTGTGCTAGCATTAGATGTTGTTATGGGCATGTGTACCGTGACACATGGGTCTTGTAACATGTAATAAGAACCAGAGGGTTTCGCTTCTGTAATCTAAGAAACAGTTGTAACAATAGCTTCACCTTTAGATTACTTAACAGTTCTACTGATTTAAAAAGTCAGGCTCTATCAAGGCAATAAAAAAATCTCAAAGTTGGTTAGGTATTCCTCTTTCTTTTCCTGCTTCAGCCTTTTTAGACTGCTGAATATTACTGTTATCAGTAGTAAATAAGGAGTAAAATAGTAAAGTAGTAAACAACACAAGAAATAGCAATTCTAGCAGGCTTCCACAAAGTAACTACTCAAATGTCTTTGGAATTCTGATTATAGCCAGTCACTTAAGCAGGTTGCTTAAGAGTAAAACTTCATAAGGTCACAGCTGCAAGAAAGTTGAATGAATTTGCTCCTTTGGTGATCTCTGCCTACATTGAAGACCAGCAATTTCTGCACTTGTTTGAAAATAGCATAAGAAAAACATTACATCTCTTAAGATTTTTATATCACCAGTTTGGCATGGTTTTGCCAAAACCAAAAAAACCAAACTTTTTTTTTTTTGTACACTGACTTACCATTGTTTGGTCTTGGCTTTTATTCAGTAAACATAAACAGAGCTAGTTCTTTCACACAGAGTCCATTGTTCAGGGTGCTTGCTTGCACAGCTTCCTATGCAAAGGCCCTAATTTACTCTTGAGATCTCTCTGGTTTGTGTCATCTTCGTGTATCAGTGCTTATCAGAATGTGAGTATGGACAGGTGGTTCTTGCTTGTGGAATCACTGGCATCATTAGCTTACACTATTCTTTTTTAAGACCTCACTGTTTAAAGTACTCAAAACTAAGTTCACTTACACAGTTATAATTAGAACTGTCCCTGCACAATTTATAGTTGTTTTGTCTTGTCTTCCATGAGATCAACTTACAATTACACACCCAGGAGATGTCGCAGGAAAACATTTTCGTATTCTTAGTAAGTCAACTGAATTTTTTTTTTTTTATCTGTTTCCCCTTCCTCTTTTATAATCTCAAGAGTCAACTGAAGTTGGAGATAATTTCTCCTTATTGGAACACTTCCTGTCAGGCAAGTTGTTCTTACATTTAGGTTGGGTCACCATTATGGTGTTAGCCACCTTGGATGTCCTGTTCAAATATCTGTGTAGTCAAATCATGGAAGAAATGTCGACACTGTTCACCGTGGCATTGAGTGTTCTGTTATGTGGCTCACTTTCACAGTTTCCTGCATTTATCTCCTGGGATTTAGTCCTGGCTTCTCTGATTCCATATGTTTCTTGGGTCACATAGCCAATGTGAGGGTGATTTTTCCTTATGTTTCTTTTTAATGTATACACTTTTCTGAGTTTTATTTAAGTCTTCATTCTATTGCATTTCTAGCACTCGGTGAGGAATTTGGTGTCTGTGTAAAATAATCACCCTAAAACTGTTAGTTCAATTTCCTATCAATTTTTCATAAAGGGCTTAATGCTTCCATTAAACACAGTGTTCAAAATCATAATTTTGCAGGTTGAGCTGCTTGAATATTTTCCTGTCAATTTTTAGTTAAGTACTCTATAAATGTTCTTTCAGAACCTGATCATCAGTCAGAAGAAAATCCATCTTTGTGGTATTTTTTGACTGTTTACTTTTTTCCAAGTTTATTTGGAATAAGTGAGCTTAGTTAAAGGTTGTTTCTCCCTTATGAAAGCCTTAAGGTACCTTGTCTAATACAGACTCTTCTGCAGCTGTACCTGCTCTGGTGGCCTCCACACCGGAGGAAAAGAACGAAATGTTAGAAGTTTTTACTAAGTTGCAGAATTGTTAGATACACCTGGGGTTGAGACTTGACTGAGAGGACAAGTGAGATAGGAATTTGGAAGATGTGTTCAAGTGTCAGCACCATGTAATTACTGGTTGATTCATGTAAAAACTTAAAGCATTATATTAAAGTCGTTTTGTTTGTGTGCTCAGCTTTGCGTGAGAAAAGAACAACTGTTGTTGCACAGCTGAAGCAGCTTCAAGCTGAAACGGAACCTATTGTCAAGATGTTTGAGGATCCAGAGACTACGAGGCAAATGCAGTCCACTAGGTAATTTCTAACATAATTTGTCAGGATGGCTTGTTGGTACTTCTCAAGTGTTGCTGCTAGAAATGCCTTCTGTTTAGTGACTGCAGGAAAGACAGTTTTATTTCCAGACAGTATTTTAAGTAGTGGCAATTGAAATTGCTGGACACAGTTTGCTCTTTTCAGTGCTTTTACCTGTTTTGCAAAAGACATTTATTGTTTTTAATATTTGTGAATCAACCTGGGACAAGTGACAGTCATCATGCAGTGCAGTCCAATCACAGGGGCTTTTTTTTTTGGCTTTGATCGGGTTTAGGGTTTTTTGAGGGAAAATATGGGCTAAAACATCCAGATTCTCTTTTCTGCTTTCCAGAAAAGATTATGAAGTGTCAGATTAGTTTCGGAGGCCTGGTGGATGAGCATCCTTTCAGCCTCAGAGCACATATTTCTTTAAGATGTTCTGTCCTGTTCCTGCTTACTTCATGCCCAAACTGTTGCAACTTGTGGGTGTAAGGTAGTGCTCATACAATTTCTTTTAAATTTTCTTATGGGAGTAATTAAAGTAGAATGAGTTTGTCTGCACATCATATCTAAGGCCTATCAGAGTTTCACCATGGTTAAGCTTGAATTGGGCTCTGTAGGAAAGAGTTCAGCTGTAGTCACTGAGGAGTGACTGCACCTTCAGGAGAGAGTTGGGCAGGTATTTGTTTGGCATAAATTACTCCTTGTTTCCTTTACATAGGAAACATTGTTATTACTGTTGTAAATGTGTCTGACAAACTGAAATTGGATCCCTTCTTCAGCCTTACCTGCCCTAAAATTTTAAATAAAACATACTGTATCAGACAGAGAACCTATGGCTCATCTTGAATTTTAAGGTGAAGCCTGTACCTGGGTGTATTGTTAACAAGCTTTATGCATCCACTGATATGGAAGGCTGTAACATTACTTCTGGAATTTCTTAGAAAAGTATTGAATGTATAAACTCTCCTTTCTAGTCTGCAGAAATCTTCTCTGTGAATATACCTTTGTTTGGGAACAAACCCCTTGATGAATATGGGTCCCTCAAGAGAGAGGAACTTGATTAGAATTTACTCTGTTTCAAATACACATTATCATCCTTTTTCCCTTACCTCTGTTCTTTTTTCCACTCTTTGCATTGTTTTCAGAATTTGTAATAGATTAATTTAGATCTTAGTCAGTGCAGAAATGGTGAGGTGCAGTATATTATGTTTCAATGTACACATGAAACAAGATGTCAGTAGGAATCGTGAAATCTGTTAGCTTTGCAGCATGTCAGGAGAAGTTTATTTTCAATTCTGATCTCACCAGAATGTACTTAAGCTTCTGCTGTAAAAATATTGTTAACTAAGTAAGCTGCCTTTGTATCTGATTTCAGAATAGATGTTCATGTCAGATAATTACATAAAGAAAAGAAATTGCATTTGTTTATGACCTGTGATTATGCAAAGCCAGGCGCCACTTGCTTTTGAAGGTATAGTTTTGAAAGTTAGTCCCAGTTACTACTGCAGTTGAGCCTGTCTTAAAGAAAAGTCTTCCTCCACAACTATTCAAATCTAATTGAACATATAGAGATCTTGTCCAATTATTGCTTTGCCTTTAGCCAGTTTTTTAAATAATAATTAGCCTAGAAAAATGTTACTAAAATACTAGCATTTTGTGGGAAATATGCTCTGATACTTGGCTTTTGATTCACAGAAGCTGGTCAATAGTATGTACTTCAAATTGGAAATGCCTTGTTTGGGAGGAAGAGATACAGTCAATAAATGCATGGAATATAACTTACCTAATGCTATAGAATATTAGCCCTACTATTCATCTGCAGCAAGTTTTGTTTTAGAACTGGTATGTGATCTGTGCTTGTAAAATGCCTGGAAATTCACAGCTCAGAAGTTCTGGTTTTGGTTATTGGCTCAGCAGTAGTTCTAATCCAGATTGTTGGGGTTAGATAATAATGAGTAGAATTGGGCTGAAGTATGTCCATCTGTCTAGACCTGAGTAGTGTGCTGTAGATAGTAGAAAGAACTTTTGAGAATTTCTGCTGGTGATTTTGAATCTGTATCAAATTCAGATAGCTGCATATTATCAGGACTTTAGATCAATGATGGCACTGTTTGGAATATCCCAGTCTGGGAAATAATGTGTAAAGGAGATTTTGCAGGTAGAAGTTCTTTCAAGAATAAGCTAAAACATTTCACTTCTCTAACAAACTGTTGGTAGACATTGACTTTAAAATTACAGAGCCATAGTCAGTATTCCTCATCCTTAAAGTATGTTTTACTGGAACAAATCCATGAGATTATTTAATTGCTTTCACAGGTATGACTGGGGATTGTCATTTTTGGCTCACTTGGCAATTTGCCATTTCCCTGTAGAATCTTGTACCATAAGTTCTAATTGAACAAACTCACATCTTTGCAGTCAGTTGATTTCAGAGTAAATGGGAAAATGCTCCCTTGCCTACAGTTTTTACTGTATCTTTTTCCTGGGGAATTTACCAGCTTGCCTCCTGGAGGCTTAAACTTCTTTGATCTAGGTAATACTGCTTGTTCTTTTAGTATTAATGTTAAAGAAAAGAGTCTTCAGAGATGTAATCACATGATCATAGAAGTTTAGAACTTACTAGTATGATGATTTTTTATGGTTCTGTGTTCTGCAGATATTCGCTGTGGTAGAGATATTCTTGTGACCCACTCTGAGTCTCAGTGCTAACAGTAGGATAAGTTTCCTTTCTACTTCTGTTTACTTTAGTCTTTGCTGCTTTTTTCTGTCTCCTGTTAAAATCAAGGCTGTCTAGAGTAACTGCTCTGGAACTGGAATATGAGAGTGGGAAGAGCTCTAATTTAGAATTTAGCTTTTATACTGAAAGCTAAGGATGCTATCAAATTTAAAACAACCTTCCACCCTTTCTTAAATGTAGTTATTGTTGCAGGTGGCATTCATTGTTTAAAAATAGAATGATTTTAAGGTTTTGAAACTTCATGACATTTTAGTAATAGATGACTGCATCTGCTTTTGAACAAGTGGAGGCATGTGACTTTAAATTCATGCTCATTTTTTTGTGTTTTGCATTTAAAATTGTGTTGCATTGTGTAGTGTTGCATGGTAGCTATGAATTTATAAAAACAGCACTTTCTATCCTTTTATTATAGAGATGGTCGGATGCTGTTCGATTATTTAGCTGAGAAGCATGGGGTAAGTGTTTTAGCTGCTGGAATTCAGTTCTAAGTGTGTCCACCCAACCTCTCTCACAGCTGACAGCACTTTTACCAAGTATGGCCTAGCATTTTGTCCTGTCCCCTGTCAATGTAGCTAATAGGCAGAATTCCTAATACTAACATATTTAAGCCTTGAACTTCTAATTTTTAGACCAAAAAAAAAGCTAAAACTTAATGCTAGCTACACCTTTGTAACTTAGGTGTGCTTTACTATGCACTGAACGATTTCACCTTTTTCCAGTGTTAGTGTAATCTTTCATTCCATGGCATGGATTGAGAGTATAATAGTTTTCTGTTGTCTTTTCCTATGTACAATGTCTTTTGAAAAGCTACAGATTTCAAAGCTCACTCTACTATTAAAATTGGCTTGTGACAGTGTGATTTTTTTTCCTAGTGAATAAAAGCTTTTATTGTATTCCTTTTCAGTTCAGGCAGGAGTACCTAGATACACTCTACAGGTATGCAAAATTCCAGTATGAATGTGGTAACTACTCAGGAGCTGCAGAATATCTCTACTTCTTTAGGGTTCTGGTAAGTTTTGTTTGGTTATTTGTTTGGGAGTTAGTTTTATGATTTGTTTGTTGGATGTTTTTTTCAATGAAATACTTAAACCAGTATATGTCTGTATTAACTCTTAGAATATACTACTTTTGAGCTTTTTCACACAATTACTGTACACCGAAGTTGACAGTAATTGTTAATAATCATTAGTATTTTCAGCAATTGTTATTTTCAAGTAGAGCTCAGAATTGTTCTTTAAATTTGTAAGTCTTGTAACATTTAATCATAGAATACAGTGAAATTAATACTTGTTTTTAGGAATACTTGATTTTGTGCACAGATGTAGTCAACAGCAGTGAAAAGCTTGCAGGTGGATTGAATGTAATTTGTGGTAATGGTGAACTGCCAGCTTCTTATCTGAACTCTCATCTGTCTTTTCTTGAATTCTGTGATGGATTTAAGAGTATAAGTCATCTCCCTATGAAATGTAAACAGCTCAGATGATAAATGTAGAACCAGATCCATCGTCTCTGAAGCAACTCTTTTCATGTTGTTGTAATTAATATCATTTGTTACTGGTGGGAGTGAATTTTGAGAATAAAGATTTGATGTCTTGAAAGAATCTCAGCACAGTAAATTTATTGTTGGTAGTCAGTGAATGTGCTGTTTTACTAACAAATGGAAATTTAAGGTAACTTGAAAATCCAGATAATGTAGCTGGAACAGCTGCAGTACCTAAAAGCAGTTATTGTGAATAGCTGCCTCTAATAAAGTGATTTGGAACCAGCACAGAACATGTGAACCTTCTCAACTAAGTATCTGCTACATTGGCACCTTGGTTGCCCGGAAGATACACAGTTTGTAAGTCAGTACCTCATGGATCTGAGCAGTGATTGCTGAAAACATGTAGTGGTTCATATGCTGATGCTTTTCTCTTGTTAATGTTCCCATCTAAAAATAATCTTAACTCTCTGAAATACTGCTAGAGAAAACCACAGTAATTTCTGTAATTGGCTGTAATTAAAGAAGAAAAATTGGAAAATGTATCTTTAATCAGAAGAATAGGGCTTAAAGTAGGAATGAGTTGAATTCTTAGTCTAAATTTTGATGCTAAAGCTGACTTTCAGTGTTAAAAGTTCTTTTTATGTGCCAAGAGGGAAAATGAAAGTTGCATATGTAGGTTTGTGGGCAACTGTCCTTAATTCTTCATGCCTTTTTTCTGGGCATAGCATTATGTTCTTGTATGTCAAGTAATTAATCTCATAAAATTAAGTACTGATTTTGTGCTGGTAGTAGCTTAGTATAGGACTTTTGTTACTAATTCTGATTGGAGAAGATTTGTTTAAAAGTTCTGTGTGATGAAACATAGTCAGTGAAAGAACTACTGTAATCAGTCTGGGAACAGAGTATGATGTGAATGACATAGTGCAACTCATTCCTATGTAAAACTAACACAGCTTGACCTCAGGACTACCCTTCCAGGAAGTAGGTTCACTGCTGCAAAGTTGCAGTTCCACTGGACGTTTCTGTGACAAGTACACTTCTGGGCAAGACATTAGCAAGAAGAGTTTGGAATGCTAGCTTTTTGAAGGTGGTTACCTACTATTATGAGTTCTTTAGGGACCTGTCTTGTAATAATGTTGTTTTACTAGTTTAGAAGCATTTTTGTATGGTTAAACAAAGAAGAAAAAACCCACAAAATAAATCTGGTGCTCAGCCTTTTTTTTTTTTTTTTAACTTAAACTCCAGCAGCGTGGATATTTGTCTTACTTTGACAGGATTTCCTAGTTTCTGCTTAAGAAATTTTAATACTGATTTTTTTTCTGTGCCTAAACTGCTTTTCTGAAAAACAAAAAGCACTTAATTTGGAGAGTTAGACTGTGCAAAACTGATGCCTTGTAAATAAAAAATGCTGCCAGAAAATATATTTTGTAATTTTAAAAATAATAATTAAAAAAAATTACTAAGAGTGTAACTTTTTGCTGTTGTTGAAAATAGGTTCCAGCAACAGACAGAAATGCTTTGAGTTCACTTTGGGGAAAACTGGCATCTGAAATCCTGATGCAGAATTGGGATGCAGCCATGGAAGATCTCACAAGACTAAAGGAGACAATAGATAATAATGTAAGTAAAATCTTGGCCATCTTAGCAAGGTGAGAGGTTAGAGGTGCTAGTACTCAGGTTTTATTATAAATAACTTGCAGTCTTATTTAGGAGTAGATTACCGCCTTTTCACTTGATACTTTCTTATTGGCAGTGGGAGAGTTGAAGGATGCTCGTGAAGAAATAATGAAACATTTTTCAAATTGCTTGCCTCTTAACACCTTAAGTTCTCATCTGTATTTTCAAATATATTTGTAATAAAAAAATCTTAATGATGTGTTTGAGGGCAAGGTGTCATTGTGTGAAATTGTTGCTTAAATTTCAGATTCCGGTACTATTCATTTTTTGTAAAGGATAAAATGCATATAAATAAACCATGTCATTATCTCATGAAGACAGCACTTCTGACAGAAAATGCAAGGCAGTTTGTTTGGAAACAGTTTTCAGCTAATTCAGCTTTCTTGACGAAACTCTAGTGAGTTCAGATGAGTACCAAGAACTTAAGGGGACAGTGGGGCTGCAGTACTAATTCAGAGCAAATGAAGGCATTAGGGACCTCTCAGTCTTCTCCTTGCTTGTGGAGCCTCACTGACCATATCTAAGATGTGAAAGTTTTACTCTCTTGAACCAGAGTCTTGAAAAGCCAGAGGGTTTTTTTGTCCCCCAGTCATTCTTTGTCTGTGTGGCAGATAATTAGTGTTAACAAATTTTCTTCTGTAGTTCTGTTGTCTTTCTGTATGTTTATAATAGACTATTTGACTTGTTCATAAAACTCCAAGATTTTTTTAGGATGGAATCATAGCAGTTTGTTGTCATGCTCCTTGGAGTGATGATTACTTGCCATGTCAGTTCATCCTCAACGTGTTGTTCTGCAGTCTGTTTGAAGTGCTTTTGAAATTTGGAGCCAATACAGTTGCTTGGAACTGAACCCTTGTTTGTCCATTATCAGCGGGTTTAAATAAAGATAATTACTTTTTTTTTTGGCTGAAAGTGATTATAGAGTTTCATCATTGTCTGAGGGTCTATGGCAAAAAAGATCTTGTGAGGATTTAAAAGGAAATAAAACAGAAAAGGTGAAGAAGCCAAGTAGTTTCTCAGATTACATCTGAAGAGGGAATACAAGGAACAAAATTTAGAATTGAAAAGGGAAGTAATTTAGGTTAGTATGATGGTCTCGGAGAACTAAAATCTCTGTTCTTGCCATAAACAAAATGTAAATTTCAGCAAACAATTTGGAATATAATACTGGAAAATTTATCTTGCTTATAACTTCCAGTAGATTTATCATTGAGATGACAAAAAAGCTGGAGGTCAAACTCAGCCTGAGAGTGATGAAAGTTACAAGGAGCTGATGCAAAATCACAAAATTTTGAGCAATTACAGGTTTCCATGGATTAGTATTCAAGCAAACTCTGTGTTGTGTTTGACTTGAACCAATGTTGTGTTTTCTCTCAGTCTGTCAGCTCTCCACTGCAGTCTCTTCAGCAAAGAACATGGCTCATCCACTGGTCTTTGTTCGTGTTTTTTAATCATCCTAAAGGGAGAGACAACATCATTGACCTTTTTCTCTATCAACCACAGTAAGTTGTGTTGTACTATGTGGGGGTCTTTAAATCAATTTGAAGGCAGATGATGAATATGCAAGCTTGCTGAACTTGGGGCTGCAGGGGTGAAGGTATTGTTCTATTCTGATTTTTTAAAAAGCTAATTAAAAAGATTCTTGAGGGAAATCTGAGACTAAAAATGAGAATTGAAACACTATATATTTGTGAGAGGACTGACTTATATGTAGATCTAGCAGTCTTTGTTCTCCTTTGGATGCTCTCTGATAGCTTGATACCTTTCTTATGTTGTGGCATCCAAAATTGCATACAATACCAAGGTGAGGCTGCTCCAGAGCAGAGCAGGACAATCCCCTCCCTTGCCCAGCTGGTGATGCTGTGCCTGATGTCCACCAAGATACAGTTGGCCCTTTTGCCTGCCAGGACACACTGTGACTCACATTCAACTTGTTGTTGACCAGGACCCCCAGATGCCTTTCTGCTCTCCAGCATCTCTTCCCCAGTCTGTACAGAGATCCGGTGTTGCCCTGTTCCCAATGCAGAATCTGATACTTGCCAGTGTTATACTTAATACAGTTGGTGATTGTCCAGCCCTCTGATTTCTTTGTCAGGATCTCTCTGCCTTTGAAGAGTTAACAGCTCCTCTCATTTTAGTGTCATCAGCAAACTTCAGTATACCTTTGAGTTCTGAATCTGTATTTTTTCTTTCTAGGTATCTCAATGCAATTCAGACAATGTGCCCACATATCCTCAGATATTTGACTACTGCAGTCATAACAAATAAGGATGTTCGTAAACGTAGACAAGTGCTGAAAGATCTAGTCAAGGTTATTCAACAGGTAAGGACGGCAGTATCTGATATTTTTTGCCTCTTTATTAAGGAGACTTCATGATAACTTTCTTCTAGTAATGTACCTGGGTTAGGATTTGAGGTATTTTGATACTTTTTTTTGTCAATGAAAGTTTTTACTGAAGTAAAACACGTATCAGTCAGTAGGAGGATGGAATAATTTTTTTCTCCTTTCATATACATGAGCAGTGTATGCACGCATACATGCAGTAGAGTATGCACTCAGTTCTTACTTTCTTATGGTTAAATGCAGAAAATTCAGTGAGATGTGAAATGGCTTTGGATTTGATTCTTCTTTTTCAGCCATCTCTATGAGAAATTGTTGTATGAATAAAGGTTCTTACATTTCAAAACCACTAAATTGTCTGTGTTGATTTGAGTTCTCGTGCATTCTCTTGAAAATGGTTCTGTTGTCACCATTACATGAGGATGGAGACACAGAGAAGAGAAATAAAAGAGTTGCTTGGTAGCAATCAACAGGGTTATGGCCCAGATTTTTATCTGAAATCGGCATGCCCCTTGTATACAAACCATTACCCTTCAAACACTTGATAATGTTGTGAATAATAAACATTATATATGTGTGTGTATATATATAAATGTGACAGTACAGTTATTACAGGCTGGCAATCAATTATAACCACATCAGGCATTTGGGAAACTACCTATGCAAAGTGTAATCAATGCAAAGATCAAATTTTAGTCACAACTTAATCTGTTTTTAACCATTAGTGTTCACAAAAAGTAGCATAAGAAGCAGTAAATTAGTGTTAAGTGTTATGACTCATCTTTTTATCTAAAATCTGATTGTAACATTGAGCTTCTAATATAATATGGATTTCTAATACTTGAAGTATTGTTTAGTCTTGCACACCATTAGGGTATTCCTTTTGAAGTTACCAACTTGGGCTTTGGTTTTGCAATCTATCAGATTTCTTAGTACTCATCTACTCTGTATGTTTTATGATATTAAATCATGATGTCGTAGAGGTTTTATAGATTTGAAATAACTTACGTGGTACTGCTGTAGTAGTAGTAAAAGATTGTTTATACTTGCAACATCTTTGCAAGTATTGAACTGATACGTAAGCAGTTTGAGCATCTCTTAAATTCAGTAAACAACATTCTAAGACAGTTTTGCAAAGTGGATGTTAATAATGGTTAACAAGTATAATTTTGATGTGAAAAACATTTACATATAAAACTGAATTTGAGATTGTAGATACAATTCTTTGGGGAAAAAAAAAGCTTTGATCCATAAAGAAAAAATACCTCTCTTAGGAATTCCCTTAATCTGTTGATCTTACTGTATGCTAAAGCAGATATTGATAGATACTGATTTAAGCTGTCTTAAAATATGAATGAGAAACACTTAAGGGTATGTTTAATTACATCTGAATTTACACAGTTGTGTATAGATCTAGTGTTGCCTCTGCCTGGTAACTGAGAAAGTTGAGTAACTTCTGTAATGGCGAAATAAATTGAAGTAGTTTGTGTATAGAAAATAGCATTTTTGTTAGCTATGTTGTCCATGAAAATCAAATAATCGTTCAGTTTAAAGTATGAAGGATTTGGTGTTGGAGTCATGTTTGAAATCAGAATTTAGGAGGACTATTCTATCATTTTGGAGGTTTGATACAGAGACAGCTCTAGTCTCTTGACATTTTCCTAACTCAAAGATTGCAGCATTAAATGCTGAAGGTGAAACTACACCTCTGGTTTTTTAACTAGACTATTAGGAGGAAGCACATTTATGTAGCATTTATAAGAGGAATTGGGAAGTTCAACTTTTTTTAAGGTGATGTAGAAACCCTGGTTTCTACTATCAATTTTTTTTTAAGAATATAAGGAATACTTGAGTGACTACATGGCCTTGATTTCAAATTTTGTTCCTAATTTTTTTTTTGACAGGAATCCTACACATACAGGGACCCTATCACAGAGTTTGTGGAATGCTTGTATGTTAACTTTGATTTTGATGGAGCACAGAAGAAGCTGAGAGAGTGTGAAACAGTAAGACTTGAAATTTTTATAAGACTGCTTTTCGTTTAAGTAAAGACTTCTAAACGTCACAATGGACAGCTAGTTTGTTTGAAGTGGTGTTTGATTCCATTGCCAGTGTTTTCTGATAAACTTTAATCGAAGGTTGGGTGCTGTTGTGTTTTTTGACAACTCATTTTGTAACACTTAAGCGTGGCTTACTGTTAAGTAAGCTTTAATGTTATAATAATGTTATATTTGAGATGTTCTAGAAGAAGAAGCAAATAGGTAATCATGCATTTGGCTGAGCTTCAGGTTTTCCATTAAAGTTTGAGAAATGCTTGAAGAAAAGCTCCGATTTGCCTTTTGTTGTGAAAGATGACTAGGGAGTCAGATTTTGTGTTGAAAGGATCTTCAGTAGAGTTAGAACAGCAGTAGAGTTTGGCCTTCAGCAGAGTTACAACCTTACTTTCTTCTTGAGTCAGACCTCAGTGATGATGTTAGCATGCAATTTAAATTTAGTAAGATGCTGAACAATGAAGCAATGAAATACATTGCTAATCTATAGCTTTTCCTCCACATCTTCAAACACAGCAATAATGTTTTTAGGTATACTGTGGATTGCTCTTAGTTACTGGCAGTCTACACCAGTAAATTTCTACTCACACGTTTGTTCTCATGTTCCCTTTCTGTTTACACTTGCAGGTGCTTGTGAATGATTTCTTCTTAGTGGCGTGCCTTGAGGACTTCATTGAGAATGCCCGCCTCTTTATATTTGAGACTTTCTGTCGCATCCATCAGTGCATCAGCATTGGGTAAGAGAGCAGTTTGACAAACAGGGTAAACTTCAGGAGTGAAGTATTCAGTCATCAGATAAAATCCTAACTGAAATCTCATTTGGATAGTATTCTTTCTACTTTGATAGCGCTGATGTGATGTACTTGAATTATAATTGTATTTCAGAATTGAATTTCTGTGTCTAACTTAAAAACAACCTTTCTCTACCACCCCTAGCCCCCCAGACAAGCAGAACTTTCAAGCTAAAACTGGTACCATTTAAAGTGGGATCTCTACTGGATTTAATGGGAACTTTAATACCCAGTGTCACCAAAGTCTTGGTGACTTCATTTGGACCTCAATTCCGTATGTTGGAGTGTTAATATTAAGTAAATACAAATTGCAAATACAGTAATTGCTTAAATTTGTTTTTACTTAGTAGATACAGATACCCATGTCTATCTTATAGGTATGTTCTTTGAAATTTAATAAATTCCATTGCTTTTTTCATTAATTAAATATAAAACGATGGATCTTATTCCCCGTGGCACAAAGTGATTCAGGTGTAAGAATTATCATTAGCAAATATGTCTGTTGTTTATTCAGATATATTTTATAAATGCAGACTTTTCAAATGGATCAGCTCTAATGCTTCTCTTGTGTATATATTAAAAAAAACCTAAATGGGAAGATATTATGTACGCTTGAGATGTCTTTCCACTTCGCCTTTGCCCGCATTTCCCATATTTCCACATCGGTTAAATTAAAAGGAAAAAGTGACGTGAAAAACACTGAATGCTATAAAAATCTCACTGATAAAGAGCAGTGCAGAGGTCCTTGAGACAGCAGAAATGAAGGTTATTGAATCGATCAAGTTCAATGGAGTCTTGTTACTAACTTGTAACTAGAGCAAATGAGTGCCTCTAGTCCTTTAAGGAAAGGATTTAACACTTCCTGATTTCAAAGGAAAGTATTTGAGAGAAAATTGTCTTAATATTACAGACTTCTTGAAAGGATTGCTTTTTTTATGTATAGGTATAGTTGGAGAAAGGACTGATTCTTACTCATTTTAATCTTTAGTCACTGGGTGATGTTTGTCTTAACTGCCTTTGGAAAATACTTTTTTTTATCCTTCGTATCAGCTTAAAATAGTCAATGGCTTTGATGTAAAAGGGAAACAGTGAATTTGAGCATTTTGGTCAGCTGTGGTGTATTGGGTTTAAGCATATGGTTCTAATGTAAATGGAACTATATGCTGTGAACAGAGCTTTTCCATGCTTAATATTCATTTTTATAAGAGGGCTAATGCTTCGTCTAAAATCACTTTAAGCAGAGTACTGCACACTTAGGCATAAAGGGGGTTTGAACAAGTATTTGGAAAGAAAACCCCATAAATATAGTTCTTTTAAGGATGAATTTCTGGGGAATATAAAGCCCAATAGTATCTTGCTCTTACTTACAAATTCTTTTTAGTGATGTGAATACTGCACATATTCAAGCACAAGTTTTCAATGAAACTAGATGTTTAAGCTTTAACTAGACACTAGATGTCTTTCTAAGAAATCTCCTTCTCTTACCTGACTCCAGTCAATGAGCAAAGACTCTGCAGTGTGTATGTTAAATATTTTTCAAGTCTTGTATCAAAAGATATTGATAAACTGTGGGCAATATACCAGTGATTCATTATGGCAAAATTGTGGTATGTAATTGCCATTTATGTAGTGTTTATTACTTATTTTATAGTTCATATTTTTTGTGCTGTGTGTGATACCTCAACTTTCGGTATGATAAAAATTATTGTAGTTGGCTGCCCTTGTTATGTGTGAGTTATTCCTAATATAGGTAGCAGTGTCCTTTCTTTATAAGCATTATAGTATATTCTGAGGCAAGTGGTAGATTTGGAGTTGAGACATTTATTTCAGAATGACATGGATTCCTACCACATATCCCTAGGTTAATTGCATATGGAATGAATCATCCGTGATGAGGCGATTCTCAGTATGTCATTGTGTTTTTAATGATGGATATCAGCTTTAAATTTCTTTGCAAGCTGTAACAATCATTAGATTTGGGCTGATTAAATTAGGTACATAAGTATTTCTTAGTGTATTTCAGACTTGCTTTTGAAGAAATTAGCCAGTTGAAATGTTTGGTTGAAATGAATATTTGGCTGGGGCATAGTTCTTGCATTTCTTTGTTCTCAAGTGATTTCCACTGCTAATCCTGGAACCAAAAATGAGATGGTTATAACATAGTACTTGATGAGTACTGTTTAACTCTTCAGAATGAGTTTGAAAACAGTTAGTGGGAAACTTGCTATTCCTTATATTAAATAGAAAATAAATGCCTGTTTAATTTTTTATCTACTTAGATCTGCTGGGGAGCTGACATTTTTCCAAAGGACGTAGTTGCTTTGTCAGTTGTAACTTCAAGTTTATACATCCCAAATCACCTTGTGATTGGTTTGCTGTTTGAAATACCATGTTTAATAAGGAGTAATAGATGAAGCTAATTGTGAATGTGTTTTAGTTAGTTTGATATGCCTTTATTTAATTGCAGAGCTGAATATGCTTCATTCTTCTTTTGTACTGCACACACAAGAAAACTATATACAAGATGGGCTTGTTCATACATGAACATGTGAGGAATTCAGTACACTTGCCTTTTAAGTAAATGAAAACTTAAATAACACTAGCCCTAGCATGACCCAAATAAGTGAATTTCCTTATAAAACAAGGGGACAGAAATGATTAAAAAAATTATTTTTGCTACTGTTTTGGCAAAACTGCCATTCAAAATTAGCTGTAACTTGAAATGGTAGACTATTCTTTAAATATTAATGATATTATTTCATTATAATTGACTTAATTTTTACTGAATTATAGCAGGAATCTTTACAAACAGTAGTAACCTGTAATACAACTTTCATTGCATCCTTTCCTTAATATTAGTAGTGTTAATATGTATTTGTAAATCTAAATGTGTCACTATTACTTCAGCTGTCAAACTTGTATGAGGCTAAGATGTATTTTATATCTCGAGAGTTTAAAATATGTGTTCTAACTGTGATAGGAGAACAGTGGTGTTTGTTACAGAATTGTAATCAGAATAGATTTTCTGTGCATTCGCTCAGGAAGGATAAGGAATACTTTTTTGGCCATATGTGTTACTGTACCAGGAAAATACCTCTGTTACACATCCATACACTTTGGGTGGTACTGGCTGCTTCAGTGTAGGCTGCAAGGAGACTCTGAGAGGGAATCCAGTTGCCACAAGTGCTGGAGGAAGGTCATCTCTTGTGTCAAAGATGTGGTAAAGTTTTAGGTTTTTTAATAGATTTATTCTTTATTCACTAAAAGATAGTTGTTACCTGATAACTTCAGTTGGTTTATATTAAAATTTAAAATCTGTGTAAGTCTCAAAGCTACAAGTTGAGATAAAAGAGGTTTTTACATCCTTTTTACTCTTATCATTTTCATTCTATGATTTTTAAGTTTTCCAGATAAAAGTGCAGGAAAATACTTGTACAGGACTGTGTTATTTTTATTGTGTTGCTACATATATCCTATATGTTTGTTCAGAAAACACTTTAGTTTAAAAAAAGCCACTTCTGAAGCAGCTGAGCTAGTAGTAAAATGTAGATATAATAGGAAAAGCTAGAATTATTTGCTAGTAACAAATGTAAAATACGTCATAGTTTCTTGCTTGGAATGATTCTCTAGAAATCTGTGCCCTCTTCTGCTCCAATTTCATGGGGACTTTGTTAAGGAAAAAGGCAAGTGTAGGTGCTGTAGGTTGGGTCATCTGGTTTACTCCTGTGAACCCAGTCACAGCTCTGAGCAGGTCCCACAGCAGTATTCCATTATGCTGCTCAGTCAGGAGTCCACTAGTAAAGGCCCTGTCTCCAAGAATGGAGGTTCCACAACATAATCTCAGAGTTGGATTGCTCACCCCAGTGTAGTGGCAGTAACCTTTTCTTGTGGTCATCTGGAAGGAACTTACTTCATCTAAATGTTACTAATGTTTCTAAAAGAGAGCTGTGAGAATTACACCCACCTCTATGTACTTTCAGTTTAAAATTTCTTTAGTTTGAAGTCAAATGTTTAATCACTGATTAGGGGTAATAAAGCAATTGTATGTTATTTTCTATTAAATTATCTCATATTCTGTCCAGATGAATGATAATTCCACAAAAATTTCCATCCCTGGTATCTTCTGTTTTCATCTGCTTTTACAATTATAATTCAAACTCAGATTAAAAGGTCTACTGGAACAGTAGCAGCTGGGGTTGGATTTTACTTCCCCTTACTTTGCCAAGTTCAGACACTTATTACCCATTTGTTGTGTTATTTTGCTGAAGTGAGTCAGTGTAAATCCAGTATTTTAAGTTACTTTGGGTTTTTTTCTATTCACTTCATGTTTATCTGTGGAAAAAAATTGAATTTGCTTTTATAGCTGGGAGAAAGGTGAGAGATCAAGACCATACAGGAGAGACAACTGTATAAAGAAGAGTATATAGAAGTCCAGCCAGGTAGATGAGCTAATAATTGATAAAGTATTTACTTGATGGAAGTAATTGTCAAGAAGAAAATCACTTTTTCAGGTGGAGAAAAATATGTTTTGGCAAGATCCTGTGAAATGGTGAGAAATTGACCTCTTGTGCAACTCAGCCTAGCCAGCTGGCTTTTTAGTCATACTCGTAGCCCTTACCTCATGTTTGTTACCTTAGTCTGAAAGCTGATGGAAGAATGAGCGTTACAAATGCCCTGTATGAGCCAACTGCCAGCAGGAAGCTAAAGGAGTTAGCTGGAAAGCCACAGGAAACACTATTAGGAGAAATTATTCCTGGACAAGAGTGCTTGTTTGATTAAGAATTTTCCTTTCTCTGTTCTCCCCCACCTTCCTTCCTTGAAATTGCAAAAAGTTTTAGCATAGTGTATCTGTTTCATTTTCTATACCAAGCTCTGTCTCAAGGGTCGTGTTCCTGAACTTTGGAGTGAAGTTTTCTTGCTAAACATTTTCCTGGTCTAGTTAGTTTATACTTTCTTGACTGCTGATTGCATTTAAAGAAGAATAAAAGCAATTCAGTCTGGTTTTTTTATAATGGTGGTTTTATGTTAATAGTGAAATTACTTAAGTGACAGATTTTCCAAGAATGTTTGTGTAGAAAAGTTTTAAGAGGAACATAGGAAAATTGTGCTGGTCAAGATTTAAAAGCAATATGGTGTAGTTCAGAATGAGCAAGTATATACTTCAGGATATGAATTTCTTATTTGCAGTGGGTGTGGGAGATGTGCAGGAGAGCATGTAAGTTTGAAAGTCATTTCAGTCAATGAAAGTAAGTTTCTCAGGTATGCAGTATTTACTGAATCTTGGACTTTGCCAAATTTTGTGTTGGTTTGACTTGTATTCCATAGCCCCTAGTTATGTTTACCAACATCAGAGAGATTCTCTTTCGCCATTTAATACATTTGTTATCTTTTAGTATGTTGGCAGATAAACTAAATATGACTCCTGAAGAAGCGGAAAGATGGATTGTCAATCTAATTCGAAATGCACGATTAGATGCCAAATTGGATTCAAAGCTGGTAAGACAGTACACAGAATCATGGAATGGTTTTTGTTGAAGGACCTTAAAGACCATCTAGTTAGAACCCCCTGCAGAGACACCTCCCACTATACCAGATTGCTCAGAGCTGCATCCAAGCTGGCCTTGAGCACTTCCAGGGATGCAGCATCCACAGTTTTTCTGGGCAACCTGTTCCACCCTCTCACAGTAATCTAATGTAAACCTACTCTCAGTTTAAAGCCAGATGGATCCAAGTGAATTTGTTGAATTTTTCATTAAATTTTTTACTTCATGGGTGAAGAAAAACAATAGAAGTCAGAACTTTCTGTTCCTGGATGAACTGTAGTGGATTTCATTTATTGTGTTTTGCTCTTGTCTGTAACATGATCTGTGAAAGTTCTGAAAGTAGAGTATTACACTAAAGGCCTTTGCATTCTGAGCAGTTGTTAAATTTGTTCTGTCTTTGCTGGGTTTTAGGGCCATGTAGTTATGGGCAACAATGCAGTCTCACCTTATCAACAAGTGATTGAAAAGACCAAAAGCCTGTCTTTTCGTAGTCAAATGTTGGCTATGAACATTGAGAAGAAACTGAATCAGAGTGGTAGATCTGAGGTTGGTATAAGTTATGTTTTTCTGAATTCTTGCTGTCTTTTTTTTTGTGAGAGATAAAATTAAGTATAATTCTTAACCTATGCCTTAATTCACAAGATGTACCTACTCCTAGCTCTAATAGGAATTACATTGGAAAAGGCTTACTTTGTCATGGTGAGAATTAGACAGTGGGTGGTTCTTGCTTGCTTTCAGCCTTTCTCTTTATCATTAGATTTTCTTCTGTTACATAACTGTTTCTGTCATTTGCTGCTCTGCTTCCTTTAAATGGTCTCCTTCACCACTAGGAAAGGACAGATTATGAAGTGTGACATCTATGAAAGTAGTTATAATACTTTTTCCAAGTGAGTTGTACTTAAATTATTGTAGGTGCATATCTGGTATTGAAAGAAGAATGAATGGTGCTTAAGACTGGAACATGGAGGAGGAATTGTGCAAAATCCTAACTGTTAAACCCATTTAGTGAAATTCTAGAAAATGCAATTAAGTCATTGAAAGGTTTAAGTAGAACCAGTGAAAATTAGAAAGTTGACAAGATCATCTGGTTGTGCTTCCCTCCACATTACAATATGGGAAGCTCTGTGAGGGAGAACACCACTATAAGGGGGTGGCTCTGAGGTCCACTAAGGACCCAGCCATACATCTTTAAAACAACCAAAAAAAGTCAGAACAAGCCACAGTAAAAGAGCTTAAACAGTAGAAGTTTTATTGGGCTTCCTCATTCCCTGGCTGAAATACTGGTGGAAGTTGGACAAGCAGTGGTGCAGTAGTTTATTCTGTTAATGGGAAGTCATGTGAAACTTGTGTGCCACACTTTCTTTTAAAAATATAGCTGAAAAATTATTCTTAGATTTATATTGGGATCTTCTAGAACTTTTCCTTTTTGAAGCTACTAGCTTGGAGGACTCTCTAGTTGTACAACTCAATTACAGTATGTGTGTCTGTTATATCAACACTTGCTTTAATCTTACAGGGTATCCTTCACTAATTAACAACATTCCCACTTCATATCCATATACAGTATTAGAATTGTTTAAATTAATGTGTCATGAATTTCAGTAAGTATTAGGTAATATAGTAATTTCTTCTAACCTTTATTTTTTCATTTTTTAGGCACCTAACTGGGCTACTCAAGACTCTGGCTTCTATTGAAATACTTCTGCATTAGGAGGAAATCTGTTTATTGGACTAAAAATCACATAAATATGTAACCTTTTTGAGAAGAAGTAATTACGTGTTAGAGCTAATGTTATTTGAATAAAATTGGCTACTTTTAACAGTCTGTGTGTGTTTGATTTAAATAGATTGTTATATAGGGACTTTTTAATATCCTAGTGTTCTACAGCATTTTGGATCATATTTTGCGAAATTTAGGATGTCAGTTCTGTTAGGTTTGTTTGTACCAAAGGATGCTTTTGCTCTCACGGCTGTCTGAGTTCGGAAGCAGGGATTTATAGATTTTTATTATCTATTGCAAATGTTGCATTTTAAAAAAATTAAAAGTATGTGGTACAAACAAATAGACCATGTGGACCATGTTTGAAGATGTGGTCAAGCCAAAATCTTTTTCTGCACTTCCATGTTTTTGTTTTTTACAGGAGAAGCTTAGAAGAGAGAAGGCATATGTAGCCAATATCTTCTATGAAACCTAACATAGCCTACATGTAGAATAATTTGAGTAGACCTGTTGTATTCATGCTTCAGAATTTTTCTTGTTTGAAATCTCATTTTTAATCTTGCCTCATGTTGTAAACTTTCTGGAGTAGTTTTTTTGGTTGGAAAGGAGGATTACAAAAGGCCTGATGAGTGAGCTGCATATGGTTTAAAACTTCCATTCTGAAATTTGAAGTTCTTAAGATCAATGATGCAAATAAGGGAACAAAACTCTAGTTCAATTACTGGAATTTGAAGGGGGTTTGTAAGTTTTGGGGTTTTCAGCTACTGTTTCA
Source organism: Aleadryas rufinucha (assembly GCA_013397815.1). Lineage (NCBI taxonomy): Eukaryota > Metazoa > Chordata > Aves > Passeriformes > Aleadryas > Aleadryas rufinucha. Next base: position 24,221 of record VZTH01018845.1, read on the forward strand.
CCCTTGCCCAGATTTCCTTAGCACCTTTGCACTGCAGAATATACCTTAGCATCTTCAGGAGAAAATCACAGATCCTTTTTCTGAGTTCCGTCAAGTAAAGTGACTGATCACTGAGGTGAAATGTTCATGTTGGAAAGAAAGGCACTATCACTGCCTACAGTTTCGTATTTATGGACACCAATGACTCACCTTCAGCTTGTTCCAACTGTGTACCTGTTTTTCTCTTAACTCCTTAAGTTGTGGGATTCATCTACGTATGTAAAGTTGTTTTAGCTTGCCAACACTCCTCCTTACTGTCTGGAATTCCATGTTGACTGGGAAAGGAGGAAAAGTTTAGTAGTGTTCAGGCTTAAGGCTAAGACCAATTTTTACAGTTGTCTTCAATCCCTTCAGTGGGAGGATTCACAGCAGGACAAGTCTTCAAGCCTGCATGGAGACAGGATCAGTGGCAATGGACACAAATTGAAACATGGGAAAAATCCAGTTAGATTTAAGTGGGAATAAAAAAGAATATTTTTAGTTTTTTGATGTGGAAGATGATCAGGCAGTGGAAGCAGTCATGCAGAAAGGACATGCAATTTCCACCTTTGGATTTAGTAAGTACCTGACCACCCTGACAGATGTAAACCTACTCTGAGGAGGGAGTTTGACTCTGACCTGCAAAGGTCCCTTCTTTGGCTGAGCAGCTGGAATTTAAGAAGTGGTAGCAACAAGCAGTTAGAAGTAGATTGCTGCTGGACTATAAACATGGTGCAAGAAAGCTGGTCTACAGCAGAAGGATTCACCTTATGTATAGGATTGGTTCATGGGGAGCAAGAGTCTGAATTGGAGCTCAGGTTAACAAGTTGCTTTTGGAGACCAGTTTCCTAAGGCTGAGCATGCTCTATGCCAAGTTCCTTATTCCCTGAATTTTCTGTCAAGGGATGTCACATTCCACTGCGGGAACTGCGAGGAGTTCTAAAAATGGATGGTCAGGAACAAAATGAAACCAAATGAGGCAAACGTTGTATCTGAGAACCGTTTTTTGGTAATGAAAACGAGAAGGAAAAGGAGTTGCCCAAGCGGAAGGAGGGCTAGAAGAGACAGAGCAAGACTACAGAAAATGGGAAAGAGAGAGAGGGTAACAGAGGGGACAGAGAGAAAAGCAGTGCGTTACCACCATCGAGTCAGGGCAATGCTGTCAGCGGCTGGGTGGCGGGGGAGGTGCACGCTGCCTGCAACCCCCAGAGGGCCGTGGCTGCCATGGCGATGGCACCGGACACGCGATGAGTGGGCACTCGGACGGGAGGACCAGGACCCTGGACAGGGTTGCGGTGAGCGGCTGGATTGGGGCGGCAGCGTGGATGCTGATCGGTGTGGCAGGGTTGAATGCAGGCAGCGCAGGCGAGGAGGCGGGACGAAGTGGCAAGGCGGCAGTCAGGGAGGCAGGGCAGGTGCGAGGGCGAGCCAGCGAGGGCAGGAGAGGCTGAAGGCAGGCAGGGGCCATACGCAAACGAGGGAGTGAGCCCCAGCCAGGCGTCACACAGTTAGGTTTTATACCACCCTGGCCCCTCCCAAAACTTGCCCACTAACAGGGAACCATTGGTCCGGTCCAACCTTTCTTTGCTGTCCATTGGTGGAGACCTTTTCGTGTCCTGATTGGAGAAGTCCCTCCACAGTGTCCCCTACTGCCTGCCTCATGGGAGGTGTTGCCAGGCGAAGTCCTCCCGCAGACAAGGCTGCTTCTGGTTGCCTCCTGGGCGTGGCACATGTGCACCCCTCCTCCACATGCCTCTCACAACCATTTTTGAGGCATAACAAAACTGAATTGGCTCCTCACAAGGGATTGACTAAATTGCAACCTGTGGAGTCACTCTATATTGTTACAGCCCCAAAACAGTCACTTTAGAACAATCCAGATTGTGTAATAGCCATGTTCCCTGTTAACACAATCATAGAAGTGCAGTTGTGTAATAATTAAAGAATTTTTAAATGAGATAAAATTGGAATGTTGCTTTGTAAACAGCAGGGAAAGGGCCCACATGCAGCTTACCCTTTGACAGGAAGCATTTACTTAAAAGTACAGATTTAAAATCATCTCATCCCAGGAGTGGGATGTTATCATAGCTTTCTGTTGCCTAAGTTTCGGACCTTTTGTGTACCAGCTGTGTAGGCACAGAAAAGGAACATTCAGATTGTAGCACTACTGAAATTCTTGGTCTCCCATTAAAGGTTTCAGTCCAGCTCACAAAAAATCCCAACACTTTTATTACCTTCACATTCAATAAAGAAACAATCATTACTTTTTTATTTGGTCCTTCTTAGGAAGCTCAAAGGGTGAATTTGTTTATTCAGCTTGTGGATATAAAACTATTGCTTTGTGGATTGATTCTGATTTTTTTGAGGAGGACAGTGGGCTAGGAGTTTCTTGGTTTTGCATTGTTATATAAATCCTGGTGCTGTCATCACTGACAATTGATTTTAGTACACACATGGGTTTCAGAACAGGATTTCAAAATAATTCATACTGATTTCCAGAAGAGACATTTGCTAGTCAGTTTACTAAATAGAAATCACATAATAGATGTAAGATTCAGAGCAAACTATATTCACTGGTGACATCTCAGGTACCTGCAACTGTGTTGTATGTAATGCTTCCCATTTTCTGAAATTGCAATTTTTGGTGAAAGGGGTTTTAAGCAAATTATTTACTTTTAGTACTTCTGTCAGTACCCCTCATCTCTGCTTAGGAGAAGTTTAGAAAATGTTTGTGTTACTCTTTAAAATAAAAATGAAACAAAAAGGTGGTTGTATAGTTGGAGAGTGGTACATGTCTTCTGAAGCCCACCTGCTATTACATACTTTGGGTAATGTTTCTGAAAATCATTCTTGTAAATTGATAGATCTCAGCTGGTTTCAATGGTTGAAAAGGAAATGCCTCATTCGGAATGTTGTTATGAAGGGCTTTAGTTCCAGGTACCTCTTAATGAAGTAAATCTACTGTGCTTTCAGCAGCCCAGTAAGAATTCAGTCTGCTCATTTTTTTCTTCATGTGCCAGCACTGCTGTTCAGAGAGAAAAGTTTGGGTGAACCTAAATCTCCAAGAACAAGCCCTGTGGTGGGCTGCTCCTGATGGTGCTGCAACAGCCTTCGGTTCTGCCAGCAGTCACCCGAGGGCTTTTCCGTGTCACTGAACGTGTGCTTGGCTGGGAGTGTCACCGTGGGTGTGGGGAATGTGCTGCCTTCCCTGCCTGGGGAATCCTTGACAAATAACTGAGTTATGGCTGGATTACACAGGGAGGGGAGAGCAGAAGGCAGAAGGCAAAGTTTGTTCTCAGGCAAAGGGTGAAGCTGGCCAGAGTGTGAGTTTGCAGTAGGTTGGCAGTAGATGAAACTTTCTTCAAGCATGACAATTGTAAATTCTGTCATAACTTTCCATCGACTAAGCTTTAGCAATCTCATTAGTAGCAATATTTTATAAACATCCAAGAATAGTTGTTCTCTAAATTACATGAAGATAAGGTCTACTTCATTGTTTTGGCTTTGCTTTTACAAAAAAATATGTGTAGTAACTGCTAAAAGAAGCCTTGGAAAGGGGAGAGGAAGACTGTTTTAAGACTTCCCTCTCTTTCCTTTAGTTTTTGGAAGGGAGAAGGGATGAAGGGTGAAAGATGGGGAAATTTTGTACTTCTCCTGCTCTAAGGACTCTTTTAAAATTAAGTTTATTTTTTCAGTAAATTTGTTGAGCGGCTACAATGTTATATTATCAAGTTTTCCCTCTTTTGGAGAAAATAAAGATTGCTGTTTTCTCTTTAAATGACTGTAACATGTAAAGCTATGATTCTTTGGGGGTTAAAATATTTCATCTATCCTATTTAGAGAAGATGTGTCGCCATGTTTGTAATTATTTTAATAAAATTTTAATAGTTTCAATAAATGTCTTCTCAATTCCCATTGTAGGAATGCTACCAGAAATTCAGCCTGCAAAAGCCATTCAAGGATCCTTAATAGGAGAGTTGTGGTAAGGCAACAGTGCTGCTTCTGGTAAAGGGCTCCTTTTATAGCGAGTAAGGGTGAAAGAACGGTATGAGAGACTTCTAATCTTCCCTGCAATTGTTTATGTAACCTGTAATATCCAGGAGGGAAACAAAATCAGATGCCTGTGAGCTGTACATTAAAATAAAGGCTTAAACTAAATCCCACCTGCAGCTTGGAAGGGCAGACATATTTTCTACTCCAAGTTGTCACTAGGTTTTATAGCCTAAGACTCTGTTGTGCCAACAAAGAGCACTGACTGCTGGAATTGTTGTGAGTCAGAATGAGGAATAAGCAAGCATAGGAGATCAGCAGAAAGCGCTGAGAGCTCAGCATGGCTGAAAAGTGGGCTTGGCTTTCCTTGACCATTTTGTAACTCAGCAAAGGATTTGGTGTATGAACTATCTTTGTAAATAAACAAGATAGCAACAAGGAGATGCCTTCCTCCACAGAACTAGACTTCCAAGGCCAGTGGGAATAGCATGGTGAGGTGATTAGTACTAAGAATAGGCTACCCAGGAACTATGGGAGGTGCACATGAGCTCCCTGCAGCTGGATTCATGTATAGGAGTGTCCTTAGAAAGTATGGCAAGTGGCAACAAGAAGCCAAGTTGTGAAACAAATTCATTGAAATGTACAAGTAGCCAGCTTCCCAGCTGTAAAATAACTTTCTTATTTGCTTGTGTCATGCAACCCTGACTAAGGTATAAAGATGTGAAAATGCAAATCTGCAAGCCTCCTAATGAATACTTGAATTTTTTGTGAGAATGAGCAGTGCTTTGCCAAGAGCAAAACCACTACTGATGTACGGCTGTCTAAAGATACTCCATTAAGTTGTTCACATAGAGGATGGCCATGGTTTCTTAGCAGCTTGGGCAAAGGAATAAGCCACATAAACACCTCTTCCTTGATTTCACATCACACACATCTTCAAAAGTAGTCTATTTGGTTCTTGCTCAGTGCATCCTCAGTGATAGGAGGATATTTTGAATTAAGCGTATGAACAATCCTTATTTCCCCTTGTAAAAGAATAGGCTGCATGGTGGCACACTAGACCAGGCATGGCAGGCCTCACCTGTCTGCACTGTGCAGGTGGAGAAGTCTAAACTTCTCCATCCACTGTGTCCCAAAGTATCTTCTGTGTGAGGTTTGTGTTCATATGTGCATTGTGGCCACTGAACAAAGCTCAACTTCAGCAACAGGTGAAATCATAATGCAGTATAAGCACAGCTTAAGGCATTTAAAAGGTGTATGAATTAGATGATTGTCATGTTGGATCTCATCTTCCTGGAGCTAACCAGCCCTGAATATACTAAGTTGGCCATGAAGAGAAATTTTAATGCAAAGAACATAAAAGTTTAAGCTTATTTCAGTAGGTTGAACTTCTTCTTGCAGTGAACAGCTACTGTAAATGTAAGAATTTGTCTTAAAAAAATGAGATGCTTATGAGAGCTTGCAGACACTGCAGAAACAGTTTGGAAAGGTGCTGGCCATGCTGCTCACCTCCAGCTGCCTTGGCTGAAGTGGCCACAGGCTTGAAACTGCACTGTGTGAGTTTGTAAGATTTGGGAACATGCAGATGATATTTCTCTAATAATGACCCTGGACAGGGCATGTGGAAGCAATTGTTTAAGACAAATATCTGTTTATATCCGTGTTGAGAAGACTGAATTGTGTTCAGAGATCAGAAGTGATGGTATCTAAGGAAATACTGTGCTGTGCCAAAGAGCCATTCACAGAATGTGTAGAAGTATTCACCTTGTGACTGAACAGTGAGGCTGCTGGTAGAAGGATCGAGATCTTACATAAGGCTTGGACAGAGATTCCTTGTCTAATCTCATGGCAAAGAAATGTATTCTTTATGTCCCCTCTTAGGAATTAGAAGTCAAAGCACCTTTTTGGAGTTTTGGTGTGTTAGTTTAATTATTTCTGTATGTTTTCATATTTTACAGTAGGGCCCACAGAAATGCATTGTGTTATTTGATAATAATTGTTCACATAATGCATAATTCAGGGATTTTTTCCCTATTTCTATTAAGGTGAATTTTTCCTCCCATGATGCCTGATGGATGTATTTTTGAAGAGGCAAAAGGTGATGACATTTAGACAGTAATAGCTTATCCTACATCAAACCGCAGTTCATCCTTCTCATTTATACAAACCTTGTGTTTTATGATGTAAAAACCCTTTTCCTAATGAATTTTGGAAAAGACAAAGAAATTTTGTTTGTAGTACAGGAATTTTTAAAGTTTGATCAGTATACAGAATAGAGAATAACCTGTTTGTTTCTTTTCTGTAGGTTTATTTTTGACCTAACTAGTACCATTTTGTTTAGTCCTGTGCCTTCCTTACTGCATTGCAACTTCTTTTCTTCCCTGTTCACACTTCATATTGCCTCATAAATCTCCCTGAAGATCTGAAACTCACTCAGGGCAGTCAGTTTCCAAAGCTTTGAAAACATTTATTGGAAATTATTAGTAGGAAAAATATAATCCAATATTTTGTATGATTTGAATATAAAGCAAATGTTACCAAGAATGAGAAATGTCAGATAATTTCTGTGAGTCTCCAGGAGGTTCAAATTAGGTTAAAAGTAACAAGAACACTCATCTATTTTGGCTTTCAGCAAGGTTAGATATTAGTTTCCTGGACAAATTCAATGAGTGCTTTCAACAAATACACAGTTTAAGCTAAAATTACACAGCTTAAAGTACTAATAATTTGCAGTGTCCCTGCCAAGTAAACAGAATTTATGAGAGGTCAAACACTTGTGATTATTGAGTTGTTACTGGTATGGTCAGCTATAGATTGAGGAACTTAATTTAGACAGCCACATCATTTCAAATTTTTGAGTTCTATAGGAGCCTTTTGGATCAAAGGTGCCTTGTGTCAACAGTGCAGTGAAGGAATATCCCTGATGTGAAATGAGCTTTCCATTTTGACTTCACTCAATCCTCATCCCCCCCAAAACTATCTGACTGCATCTTGTGTGTATAATTTATCTGTCAGTTCTCTCAAAAAGGGTTGCTTATGTTACTTGGAGGGCCTTCATGCCAATTCCAAAATGAAAAGCAATGCACACTGCGAATAGAGCAATTGCCTGCAGGCTTATTGAATTTCTTTCTTCACTCCTACTCACCACCAAAACCAGCTCGGGGAAAAAAAAACATCCCCCTAAAAAGCTTGTTAGAAGTCAACAGAACAGAAAGCTGATAAAATACTAAGTTTTTTCCTGGGAAAAAAAAAAGGGAAAAATTATATATTAAACATTATTAATGAGCTATCATGTATGTGCTTTGCTCATGTATAGAGCCAGACTTGGCAGGACTGCTGAAGAGGGAGCCACAAAGAGATATATGTGGTGTTAGTTTAAGGCCACATATTCCAGTACCTCACCACGTTCTCTTTATCTTCACTTCCCCCACAGCTTCTCAGCTGGTCCCATGGAGAGAGCCAACACAGCCCTCCACCCCTCTGTCTGTTAGTGCTACACTTGTGAGAAAAGTAAATAGGACATAAGGGGATATCCATCAGCTGGCAGGCTTCAGGTAGGTAACAAGTGGCATCCATCCATTAGTTAAATATCCACGATGCAGGAACCATCAACTCAGCATCACTGGTTCTAGAGCAGCAGGGAATTTAAGATGCAGTGTTTTCCCCCTGTGGGTTTTTCCATCTGTATTGTTCTCAAACTGAGGAATTATTATGGACCCATATGAAGGAGTAAAGATAAAGGATGTGAAGGGAAGTCATGGGAGAAGCCTCTACTCCAGAAGAGTGTTTGAAAGGGATGTCTAAAGAAACAGGAGGAGGCAAATGGAGGAGGAGCCTGGGGACAGTACAAGGACTGTGTGAAACGACATAGAGCGTGTTACGGAAAAGAGAGAGAAAAGAAGCTGTCAGGTAAGAAGAATCAAAAAGTACTAGGCAAAGTTAGGAAGAAATTAGAACAGAGATGCAGACAAGATAAACATTCCAGATAGCCACGAACATGGGGGAGAAGTGTTAAATTTGCATCAGTGCATGGGGCACATTGGCCAATGACGTTGGTTGAAATGTAATTTCTAAATATTTGTTGGTGTTAGTGGCAATAACTGGGATGTAAAACCTGGACAAAACATGATGGGAAATGAAAGAGAATGAAACATGCTCTGCTGTTTGTCTCTTAATTATATCTGTTTTCTGTGTATTAGCTCATCAGGAATCCCGCCTGCCTGCCAAGAGAGAAACCATTTTGGGTTTGCATAGTTGTAGCCGTATGGGGAAAAGATACAGTGTTTTCCCTGAAAAGATTTGTTTTCTCTCTAATGTAAGATAAGATATTTTGGACACACCATGCTGTTTGCATGGAAATATTACAGTTGAGGAGTTAAATGGCAGAAAAAGAAATGGAATAATAAACTTGAGGGAAGTAGTCTGGTTGGCAGCTTATTGGAGGTTTTGGTTAGTATTCATGACAATCCAAAGGCTTCTAGTACCACAAGCGTCTTTCTTTTCTTTTTGGTTTATTTGTGATGAGAGAAGAATGACAGAAAAGATCCAATTTTAAATTTCCAACATATTTATATCTTTCTCTTGTGTTTGGAACGGTGATTTATTAAGTGACAGGGAAGCAGGCTTGCCACTGGGGGAATGGCACACTGCAGCTCTTGCTATCCATCGCACAAAGCCTCCAAGCTCTAATTTTCACAGGAGCTCTTACACAAAATACCACAAATAAATTACACGATGTGGGGATGGCTGAGAGCAAGAAGTTGCTGCAGTCCAAATCTCCCTTAACTAGAGGAGAAGTCTGGCTGAATGATCCTTTGTTTTAACAAGGGATAGAATGCTTCTCATGTTGGGGCACCCTGCCAGGAACCCTAAGAATTAATTTATTATTGCTAGATTGATCTAAAATGAGGATAAAAATTTCCAGAGCATAGTTGTTCCATACACCATAGGTGGCTTGTGTGTCTTGATGCTGTCAAATGGCCTGGAATATGGAACTAGAAATGTAGCTGTTGTGTTAGTCAGGAGCTTCCAACTCCAGACCTGCTTTCAGGATCCTTCCACATGGTGCTTCTAGATGCATCTGTCAAACTGATGAATGGAAAAGGTATAAAGTTCACTGAAAAATTAGGGCCTTAAGCCTATTCTTTACATTCTCCTGATCTGCTCCTAAAAGTTTTAGTAAATAGCCTCAAGCTACCTTGTAAAGATATTAGTAGCAATGAAGATGCTGTGTTGCAGGACTTGGTGCAGATGAAGAATCCCAGGAAGGCCTGGGTGTTCTCAGCAGGTGTGCTCAGCCCATGGTGAATCCGAAACCCCTGGTGCTCTGCTAGCACCTATCTGCTGGCTCACCCTTAGAGCTTCACTTGCAGGACAGACTTAATCTGTGTGTTAAAAATCCCCTAAACTGTAGCAGTGTTGGGATTGCCCTGTAAATATCAGAAAGTAAGGATGTGCTGTATTCCTACAGCAGTATTGCCCTAGGCACACTGTGTGTTCCCAAAATTGTCTTGCTTTCAAATGAGCAGCATAGCTATCTGTACTTCTATGTCTGGCATCAAGTCTGTGACAGGTTTCCTGCAGTGTTTGCTCAGATCTTCTAAGACTGAATGGTGTTTTCTTCGTTTATAATGTTTTGTTTCAACCATAGTTACTGATGAAGAAAGAAACCAAAAGGAAGAGATGTGTTAGTTTACAGACAAGGTTGTGCAGTTTCATGGGCAGAAATGTGTAAGAACACGATATTCAACCACCTTTCTTCAGCCAGGTAGTGGGATTACAGTAAGTGGGGAATGTTTTTGATAACTATTACCTCATCTGTCATCACCCCACAGGTTGAATTAGTGATAGAAAATCCTTTCACTTTCAGGTGCCTACATCCAAAATTTAAACCTGCTATGCCTTCTATAGCTGCAATCTAACCCTTGAGACTTCTGAATTCCCCACATGGCTAAATTCCCAATTTCATACATGCAGGCTGAGCTTTGCAGGAGCTGAGGTTGTATTCCTTTTCCTAGAGTCCATCCTACATGGTGGGCACCCTCAGACCTGTCCTATCAGGAAAACAAATGAAGATGAAGAGGGATTTGTCAGCTGCATAGCCTAAGTGCATGCCCAGGACACTCAGCAGCAGGCTTATGTCCCTCTTTTTCCTGATTTAGAACAAGGGTTTGAACATCAACATCTCACCTCTCACAGGGCACTAGGGGCCTTTGCTGTTGTTGCAATTCCTAAATGATTTTTGGATCAGGTCTGCCCCATCAGTTTTGATAATTGTTCCCTTATAATCAGTGTTTAAGTGCCTTGTTCAAAGCAAACCTGCTATATCTAAGAAAAGAAACTATCTATTGTTTGGCAATCCAGTAACCCCAACTCAAATGCTTTCTATACTTTGTATACAATATGATGCAGTTTATGGAAAGCTTTTGGTATAACAAAAACACTAATTTAATGTTTACATGCCAGCAGCGTAAACAAAGTGACAAAGTGGATTTATTTTAACTGAGGTATCACCTAGTGATATCTGAGAGATAAGAGATATCTGCAACAGGAATCATTCTTAGCAAAGCTATGCTGACTGCTTACTTCAGGTGGTTGACTCAAAGAGTGGCTTTCTTCTACTGTTTGTTTGAACAAATTACACAGTATTGCAGAATTTTTTGTCCACAGTCTCACACTGGACATGTATGATGTACATAGTCTGGGGTTTTAATACATTTTTTTTTTACTAAAAATATTAAATTATTTTCATTAGCTGCTCTGGTGTGTTTTCTCTATTAACGTACTACTTGCTTTTATGAAAAACTCTGCACCTACAGAGTATCTTGCTGGAAGATTGAAAAAGCAAATCATGAAAATTATTATGTTGTGTGTGTTGCAGTGTCAAATGGAAAAACAGTTGTTGACAATTTGGCATTTAATTAAACATACTGCAGCCACCTCAGCCAAATCTCTCACCCAGTGTAAACAACACTACCAGGATGGATGTTAAAATAACATTTGTAATATAATTTTTTATGGCCTCTGTTCTGCTGGGTCTGGGATTGTATGGTCATGACAGTTTATCAGGTTCATTAGACTGTCCACAACCAGGTTCAGGTATTTGGTCCTCAGCCTTCCTAAGCAGTATCAGCCCTGACACCTCAGGCCAAGTGTCCATCTCACTCGGCCTTTCTGTGCCAGCTCAGAAGAACCACCACTCATTTTCCCAGTTCAAGAGAGGCATGGACTAGCTGGAGTGAGCCTAGCAGATGGATGATATTTCAGGGACTAGAGCATCTCACTTGGGAGAAGAGGCTGAGAAAGCTGGGACTGTTCAGTCTGGAAGAGAGAAGGCTCAGGGGATCTTATCCATGTGTATAAATAAGTACCTGGTGGGAGGGGATGAAAAAGAGAAAGCCAGACTTCCCCGTGGTGTCCAGTGACAAGGTGAGAGGCAATGGTCACAAAGCTAAAAAACTAAATTCAATCTGAACACAAAACCCCCCACTTTTTTACTCTGAGTATGATCAAACGCTGGTTGCCCAGAGTGTTCCTTGGACATATTCAAAAGCTATCTGGGCAACCAGCAGTTGCTACATGAGCAGGGAGGTTGGAGCAGGTGACTTTCAGAGGTCCATTCCAACCTCAGCCATCCTGTGATTCTGTGATAATCTCCTTGTACATGAGACCACTGAATGGAAATGTGCCAGTACCAAACACTGCAACATACCCAGATTTAGTACAAAATGGCCATGCAGCTGTGCCAGAGCTAAAGTCAGGCCCCAGAAATTGCTAGGAGTGTATTATCCAAGGCTGGCATGACATGGGTCCAAGATCTCCTCTAGTACAAACCATACACACAATAGTTGGAAATGTCCAAAATAAATTTCTCCCAGCAATTTCAGTATGGCTGTGGCCAGAATCTGGCACAGGACAGGACAGGGCTGAGTTCTGATGCAGGTCTGAAAGAAGGCTTGGTTTGATGGGTCCTCTGAAGGTGGAGTAGTATCTTGCTTCTGTTGTGAACATCTGAGTCATACCCTGAGCACAAACATGAATGGAAGGGATCCTGGAGGAATAATCTTCATTTAAAAGTAATTTGCATTTTACAGGAGCAAAGGGGTTTTTGGGATCAAACTTTAATGTAAGAATGACATATGACCAGAGAGAGTGAGAAAAACATCAGTGGAATGGAAAAATCTGCTCTAAGTCTTGGCAAGAGTTTCATGCTTCTACTCTATTGCCGCTACTGCCACTGGTAAGAAGGATGATTTGCTACCTTCCCTCCCTGTAAGTTTATATAAGCTTTTCAAAACTTCTCCCCTCTTTCCATATTCCTTTTTAATAATGACTGATTTTACAGTTGTGAGCTGTGGTTTTCCTTTGTTTTGGCAGCTGCTGGATGCCCAGCTGCTGGCTGGGCAAGAGCTCCTGCTCCTGTCCCCTCTATGGATAATGCCATTTACCTTTCTCCAGACCTCTTCCAAGTAGGCAGTGGTCATTTTGGATAAAAAGTAAGCAGGATAGAGTTTCCTCACGAAACTGTATACTGCGATCCTATCTTCCTGGTCTTAGACATCTTACATGACCACTGCTTTTTGCTCCAAGTAGATTACATCCAAGCACAGAGAGAATTCCAGTTCGAGAATTCAAATGCGTGCACCCTCATGGCAGTCATTTCTTATTACAAAAAGAAGAGCATGGAAAAAGCATGGAAAAATTCACCTAGCTAGACTGGTTTTATGTGGTGTTCCTTGCCTTTCTTTTCCACCCTCTTCCTGCAGATGATCATAATGTAAGCAACAAACATCTCTCAAAAAAATCTCTAGTGTTACACATGAGTTATAACCTGAGGTAGCAAAGCAATATTCACACATCCTTTCACAGAATCACAGCCTGCTTGGCTGACCCAGCAAGCAGTTACTTGGCTGCATCAGCATATCAAATGACATTAGAGAAACAGACACCAATACAAAACATCTTGGTATGGGTTGCTTTTAACCTGGATGAGAAGACACCTCAGTTGGAGGCATGCCGGAGCACCTGAATAAGGCTCAGCAAACAACTGCTAGTGCTGGGTTGTTTTTTGACCATGCTCTCATCCTTGACTTGTGAATGGCATTTTTTAAAAGTCATGAAACCATAGGTAGCTGTAAGCCAGTGATCCAGACACCTCTGCTCCCATCACAAATGCTCAAAAGCTGACCCGTGTGTGCTCCATGGAGCTACTCAGGAAACTGCGAGGGGAGTTGGGTTACAGTCGCCTGTGAGCGATGTCCTGATCAAAAGTATTTGGGAGGCAGCACAGTGTCCCTGCACCTCTCCAAAGAGCCACCATAAGGGAGATACTGCTTTAACCAGTGAAGAGGGTTGAAAAATATGGTCACCATGTGCCCTTCCTACAGCCATTTTGTCAAAGAACAGATCCAAGTTCATTATTTTCTTTCAAGAAGAACTTTGTAAGGTCATGTTTCTCTTTGATACTGTCTCATACAGCTGGATAAGCACATCCTGTGGTGGGTGAGCAACTGGCTCATGGGTCAGGCATAAAGGGTTACAGTGAATGGGGTGACATCAGACTGGCAACCTGTCACCACTGGGGTTCTGCAGGGCTTCATCTTGGGTCCTGTGCTCTTCAACATCTTCATAAATGACTTGGAGGCAGGACTGGAAGGGATACTGAGCAAGTTCTCAGACAATACAAAACTGGGAGGAGCTGCTGACTCCCTTGAAGGCAGAGAGGCCCTGCAGAGACACCTCGACAAACCAGAGGACTGGGCAATCACGAACCACATGAAGTTCAACAAGGGACAGTGCCGGATTCTGCACCTGGGATGCAGCAATCCTGGATGTACAGACAGACTGGGGAATGAGATGCTGGAGAGCAGTGCCATGGAAAGAGACCTGGGGGGCCTGGTCTATGGCAAGCTGAACATGAGTCAGCAGTGCCCTGGCAGCCAGGAGGGCCAACCCTGTCCTGGGGGCACCAGGCACAGCATCGCCAGCCGGGCAAGGGAGGGGACTGTCCCCTCTGCTCTGCACTGGAGTGGCTTCACCTCGGGTGCTGGGGGCAGTTTTGGGTGCCACAGTACAAGAAAGATATTAAACTATTAGAGAGTGTACCAAGGAGGGCAACAAAGACGGTGAAGGGCCTTGAGGGGAAGCCATATGAGGAGTGGCTGAGGTCACTTGGTCTGCTCAGACTGGAGAAGAGGAGACTGAGGGGAGACCTCATTGCAGTCTGCAGCTTCCTCATGAGGGGAACAGGAGGGGCAGACACTGATCTCTCTCTGTGGTGACTGTGACAGGACCAGAGGGAATGGCCTGAACCTGTGTCAGGAGAGGTTTAGGTTGGATATTAGAAAAAGGTTCCTCACCCAGAGGGTGGCTGGGCACTGGAACAGCTCCCCAGGGAAGTGGTCACAGCACCAAGCCTGACAGAGTTCAAGGAGCATTTGGACAATGCTCTCAAGCACATGGTGTGACTCCTGGGGGTGGTGCCGTGCAGGGTTAGGAGTTGGACTTGATGATCCTCGTGGGTCCCTTCTAATTCAGCTTATTCTGTGATCCTGTGTGGTAATTTACAGGCTGAGCCACTCAGCTGGGGGATGAGAGATGGGTACTCAAGAATGTCTTCAGCCTCAGTGTACATTCACATCCACACCTACTGCTCCCCAGGAGCTGGTAGCCATGTGTTTCCCTCGCTGGAATCATCAAGAGATGCATTGCTATCTTCACTTACAGCAACTTCATGGACATTGTTTGCAGACAGAGCTTGTCGTGGGCTGATTGCTCCAAAGGAAATTTATAGCTGGGGGGTCTCAGCCCCCCACTCCAAGTTGGTTTTCTGTAGTGGGACACATAGTATTTTATGCAGTAACTGATGAATGCAAACGTAAATCTTTTGGGGGGCAGAAAACAGGAAGCCATGCATGGATCTCTCCTAGAATGTAGGCTCCTTTCTTCTGCTTCTTTCTAGTCTAAAAAATACTGATTTCCCGGGATTGTTTACATCACTTTCTCCCCATCCTGCCTTCCACTTCTAGTTACTTATGGTAGATTCAGAGATGTAGGTTTTGATATCATGAAGCAAACAAGGGGAAGTACTCAGTTGTATAGTGTTAGGGTACTGTCGCTGTCTAACAAAAAGAGCCATGTTTTGCAAGGACACCATTTCTGGATATTTTCTCAGAACACATCTGATAAACCACAATGGCAGGGCTAGGGGCATAGACTGAAAATAGTGATACACATTTCATGCTTGTTTTGCATTTAAGGTTTGAGAATGTGTCTGCTGGAGAGGGTCTTAGCCTTCTACATTTGCTACTTTGAGGTAGAAGCAGAGCCTCCAGGGTCTTTGAAATCAAGCTAAATGGTGCTACAGAGTTTCAAACCTCCAGCTGAGAAGCAAGCCTAGATCGCGGTTTTTTTTATTATTGGTTATTTCCATTTTGGATTTAGGTACAGCAATTCAGGTGAAATTTAGTTGCAGACATTCTAATATGTTCTACTTGATTAATCCTTAAAATTCTTCAGGGATTTAGCCCATAGTTTCTAACCCATGTATATAAGGGATAAGATATAAGGTATCTTATCTTTCCCTAGTATTTAAAAAGCATCTTAAGTTTTGAAGGTGACACTTTGTAAAGGGGCAGCAGTAGCACAACATGAATTCCCTTTTAAAAAGGGAATTCCCTTTTTCCCTTGCCTGAAATTGTCCCAGCCACATCCCTCTGCATCCCTCAAGAGGGGCAGATAAAATGTAGATTTTGATACTTCAACAATTGCTTACTGTGCAAGATGCTGTTCCCCAGAAGTACTAAACAGCAGGCACTGGGCCTGGGCCCAGAGACATTATTAGTTGTATTCACCAAGCCAGCTATCAGTCAGAAAATTTTCTGCTGCCAGATGTGGGCCAAACCAGCACTGGGCTGAAGGAAGGTTTGGGAGTGTCATGAGGGCATTGCAGATGATCAGTAGCTGTTTTTAGACTGAGCCATGTGATTGGTAATATTCCCTTTGTTAATTTTCATGCTAGCTAAAAAAATTCCAAACTTAGTATTTTCCCCAAGGAGAGAAGCTGACATTAAATAATGAAAATCAACATAGAGGTCCAGCTCATCTGAAAATATCCCTCAAAGTGATGATAAAAAACTCCAGTATTGAGTTCAGGGAAAGGAAAGTGAAATATCTGCATCTGGCATGGCCTCACATACTCCTCTGCTTTAAAGGGCTCAGTGGACAGAAAAAAATGTCCAAAAGAAAGTAGAAATTAAATCCTCAAGATTATCATATATATTATTCTGTCAGTGCATGACTGAGTCCTTTAATACTTATTTAAGCCTTTCAGTCCCTAAGGAGCATGATTTATGGGCTTTCTGCTGATCATCAGAAGATAGGCATGGTTACAGGCTACAACTACTTATGTACTGTGCTTCATGCTTTTGGCTCCAGCAGTCTTCTCAGCCCCTGGGATACTGTTGAAATGGCAGACATCACAGTTTCTCTGCCCTATTTTCTAACTTAATTTTACTTTGAAGAATTGCTCTGAAGAATGATGACCTTAAACTTTCTTTTTTTTCCCCTTATGGTTTATTTCTATTTTATTGTTAAGGACAGAAATCAGTCTAATTTTGGTTCCAGAAGAAAGGTATGGTACACTTCTCCAAAACTTGAAATTAAATAAAAGCTGACATTCAGGTCCCATCATGACTGGCAGGGTATAAAGCTCAAACAAAACAATATTCTACTGTGGTTTATTGCACTTCTTTAAAAATTAAAAGCTGTATTTTGTGGTTCTCAAATTCTGAAAATATGTCTTCAGTTACACCTGTACAGTTCCTCTGACAAAAGTGAATGTAAACTCTTTTGTTTCCCTTTCACCAAAACCCTTCGTTTCTGTGCTTAGGTATTGTACAAGGTCATGTTGGGGGCTGGCATCCCAAGTGCACTTAGATCATGCTCCCCTTTCCTGTCACTATTTACTCCTTCAGTGTAGGATCACCTACTGCTCCAGGCTCTCTCCTGATCTGGGCTAAAGGAAGCGACAGTGTTTCCGAGAGAATGCTCATGAGTTGTCTTTTAATTTCTTTTTCCTGAGCTGTTTGTTTGATACATAAGACAAGGAGTAAGCAACGATGTGACAGTGGAAAAGTATTATATTCTGCAGATTATAAAAGTGTCTTCAATATATTTTTTTTTATTACTGGAGACAATTTTACTTTTGAAACTTGGTGTAGATTAACTACACAAATTATCAGGATTTTATCTAAGAATTCTCAACTGTCCAAAATTCTTTTTAAACTCCCTTCATTATTATCATTTGGCAGAGATTCTTCTTGTATATTCCAACAAGTATTGCAATCACTTTATTGCTAAATAGATATGCTGAAGAAAACATGCACTTAACATCACAACATTTAACACTTAGCCTTTATTAACATTACATAGTAAATGTCTCTAAATTGTACTTGGAAGACATCTTCAAAGCCAGATACTAAATTAGAAGGTTATTAGGAGAATATGTTGAATACAACATATGTCTGCTGAACAATGCTTCTGTTAGAAGAAAATAATCTGCAAATTCTGACATTTCAAGAAAAAAGTTTCCATCATATCACTTTCCTCATTTTGAGAGCCACTTTTGATTGTCATTGCTCATTGTGGTAACAGTTCTGTGTTTACAGATATACAGTCATCTTTGCTCCCCTTTCCTTCTGCAGCCAACAGAAACAGTGGGAAAACAAAGCAGACATTTCAACATGACAGGGTTAGTCTCAAGGATGTAATTTTTAAGAAATATCTTAAATATTTTCTCCATTTGATGCATGGGTGTTAAGGAAACAGGAAGAGCAAAGTAGAAATAAAAAGTAAACACATTTAAAACAGAATAGATTATAAATATATATATATAATTTTTATACATATTTATTACATATAATTGAATATATAAATATCTACAAACATACAAATATATATATATATATATATTCAGGTATAAAAGGGAGCTTATAAGAAGATGGGGTTCACAGAGAAAAGGAAAAGGGCAATGACCACAACTTGCAATGAGGAAAGTTTTCTCTGGAGGTATGGAAAAAATTTTCACCGTGAGGGTGGACAAGCACTGGAAGAAGTCACCCAGAGAACCTGTGGAATCTTCCACCTTGAACTTTTCCAAACCTCAGCTAGACAAGGCTCTCAGCAACCTGACCTAACTTTGAAGTTAGCTCTGCTTTGAGCAAAGAGATGATCTTCCATGGTCCCTTCCAAACTCTATGATTTTTTGTAGGTGTGTTTCTAAGTGTATGAGAGATAAAGCAGTGATTACATAAAGCTTAAGGCACAGGATGTAAAATCTTTGTAAAAAAACTATGCAAATACCAGCTCACATTTCCTCTTTGAATTCCAGGTCTTTGTGAAGCTATTTTGCTGAGGCTATATTAGAGAAAATTTAAACCCATATATATGTGTTGCAAACCTCCTCTGTAGTTATAGTGCCATGAAAAGCATTGCAAAACAGAAAGGTTGAACTTTGGTATACATTAATTTTTTCAGTAATTTTCTGATCTATATGCTGGCAAACTAAAATCACCATCCTCCAAAAGAAGTGGATTTTCTGCAGCTGCCAGGCTGGAATTTGAACTCTTGCCTTCAGAATGCAGTGTCCACAAAGGAGCACACTGGCTCTTGCACACTCCAAGAGAAATATGGTGTCCAAAGCTGGCAGGCAGGAACTGGTAGTCTGGTGCCAGTCCAAACTGGGAAAGGAGGATACACACCATTTAGAATACATTTTTCTTACTATTTTTTGCATTTCTATATATATATTTTTTTCCAGAAAGAACTGAAAATTAAACTTGAGGTGCTACAGAAGATGTATTTTAGAGATGTTATCCCTGCTTTCCATTTGCTTCTCTGAGCCCTTAATAAAAACATACAGCTTTGATGAGTTGATGAATTTGTTCTTTAGGCAAAATGCTCATGGATACTGTTGGAAATGCTGCATGAGCAAAGTTTGCACAAGAAGGTAAAAAATTGAGGAGTTTGATCCTGTTCCAGAGAGGGAGAAGAGTCAGAAGGACGACAATCTTTTGATTTCCCCAGGGCTTCAATGGAAGACACATACATGGGTGTCTAGAGGTGCACAGGGCACTCTTCTCAGCCTGTTTTGGGAGCTCATGGGTTTTATAGGATTGACAGATTATGAAGGGTAGCAGGGACCTTAGGAGGTCCTGAGTACAGCCTCTTGCTAAAAGCAAGTACAATCAGCAGAGGCCAGACCAGGCTGCTTAAGGCCTTGTTCTAGGAAGGAGAGTCCACAACTTCTCTGGGCAAACTGCTTCCAGTCCTTATTCATCCTCAGAGGGAAAATTATTTTCTGTTACACCCAGCACAAATCTCTCCTATTTCAGTACATGACCACTGTCTCCTGTTCTTCTGTCCAGCACCTCTGTAAGGATCCTGGCACTTCCTGCTCAGTAACCTCCTTGCAGGTATGGAAAGGAACTGTTTGGTCTCCTATAAATCCTCTTCTTCAGGGTGAACAAGCCCAGCTTCTTCAACCTTCCTTCACAGGACTAGTGCTCTAGCCCCCAGACATTGTGGTTCTCCAGTGGTCTTGCTCCAGGGGTCTTTTGGGAGACCCCAAACTGGGCACAATATTCCATTATTGTTATTATTATTTCAGATGACATTTTGAATAACTAATGAAGAAAGTGTATTTTAAGAATTTAAAGAAGGTAAAAATTGACTTGGAAATAAAAAGCTGGAAGCTGGGCTGTATATAAATATATTTCTTTTTGAAGGTTATATTTAAAGCTTGTCAGAATCATTCATTTATTTCACTGAAAATAAAGATATATCTTTTCTACTGCAGTGTAAGGCTGCTAAGACTTACATGTTATTGCTGAGATTCTGGTCTTAGGAAAGATCATGACTTTCATGTAGCAATGAGTTGCCCAGTTACAAGAATATGGAGAAATTTCTTTTAAAGTAAAGCTTGGTGTTGTTCATTTGAAGATGATGAAGTTAGGATACTTAGAGATCACATCCTATGGAGCCCAATAAAGAATGGAAAGATTCAATTACAATTACTTTATATTGCAAAAGCAGCAGCGCTTTGGCTTTAATACAGCTGAAATGTAGAAGGTAAGATCTTTTACAGTCAGTGAAACCTCTGTGGAGCACAACACATAAAAATTAATTTTCTATGAACTATGAAATTTAGTTCTAGAAAATAATATGATTCCTGAACAGTGTGTAATGAATCATCTCAGCATATTCAAATACATTAATTTGGCTGCTGAGAGTTTTGAATAATCTATGTAAAATACACCCGTTCTCAGCTATCCCCATTGCTAAAGCTGTTGCCCAGACTGTCATCATCTGGTATTTCAATCATTGCCACATCACCTACTTGGGCCTTGACTAAAGCATTCTTTCTATGACTATGTTAATTGAAGATGCTCGGATAATTTTCCCAGTTCCTCACTTTGACAAAGCCTGCCTTAGAATGAGTGCAGTGTTCATTAGAGCCGCAGTACACACGTGGTGCCATACCTACAGTCAGTTCCTCTCTGTTAATTTAAGTGAAGCTGCAGAGACAAAGGGCTACCATGTCCTACAGAACTCATCCCAGTACTTTTCCTTCCTCTGCTTTTTAATGTCTTGGAGCCCCTGTCTTTTTTCCCTCTGACCGTAAAAATGTTCTGGGCTCTGCAGACTCTGGTTTGGCTTGCAGGCCACTGACACTACAGAGACCTCAGTAATCTTCAGTGTCAGCAGGACACCTTTCAGAAAGTCCATTCATACTCTTATTTCAGCCACTTCCAGAAGTGCAGTTGTGTTAGTGGGGAGGTCCTGATATCACGGTTTGCACAAAGGACTCCAAGACTCTAGGTAACTGTTGTAGAGTCAAAGCCCCAAGATTGTGGCTTTGTAGACATGAAACAGTAAAGGAGATTAGTTCCTCGAGTCTTTACAAAAGTGTAGTTAACACCTTTGTTTGATTTCTCCTTCTTGTAGTTTGATCTCTGTCTCCCTGGCATTAAAGCTCGGGAGGATCTCTAGGGTGCTGGTACACTTCTTGTTTCTGCAGTAGAAAATTGGAAGCACATACTCTAAAGATACTGCTAGTGCAAAAAGTCTCACTTTTAGCTGTCTAGGGTACACAACATGTCACATGAAGTTAGAGTGGATACAGGGACTATACATCTTGGAGAGCTCCAGTTGCCAGTAAATACACTTGACTGAAATAAATTATGGCCTCTGTTGCAAAAAGTTTTACAGAAAAGTTTCACTGTGAAAGTAGATTGGGGAAAATAAAGACCATAAACCACATATATACATGCCTTTTTTTGGCACTCTTTCCTTTAGCATCCACTCTAAATCCACTTGGATACCACTGACACTGAACTAGACTGACCTTGACTGACTGAGTTCTTAAGTCTGTGTTAATTAGTTGACAATGTTAATTACAGTTGACATTGTAATCTAAGAATTACAATGACAGTTGTAATTCTTAGATTATGACAACACTGAAAGGTCCTGGTGCTCTGCATAGCGCAGTGGGATCTCATACACTGTAACCCCATAATGACAATTATAATAAATAAAAGATTTTGCATCAGAAAATACTCATGTCATTAGAATCATAAAATGGCTTGGAGTGGAAGGGACCTTAAAGAACATCTAGTTCCAATCTTCCTGCCATAAGCAGGGACACCTTCCACTAGAGCAGGTTGCTCAGAGCCTCATCCAACCCGGCCTTGAGCGTTTCTAGGGATGGGTCTCAGCTTCTCTGGGTGCCAGTGTCTCATCACCCTCACAGTAAAAACTTTCTTCCTAATAGCTAATATAGAACTACTGTCTTTCAGTTTGAAGACACCCTCCCTTGTGTCACTACAGGCCTTTGTAAAAAGTCTCTCTCCTCTTTTCTTGTAGGCTCCCTTCAGGTACTTGGAAGGCTGCAATTAGGTCACCCCAAAGCCTTCTGTTTTCCAGACTGAATAATCCCAGTTCTCTCAGGCTTTCCTGGAAAAGTGCTCCATCCCTCTAATCATCTTGGTGGCCTCCTCTGGACTCACTCCAACAAGTGCCAACAAAATGTCTTTCCTGTGCTGGGGACCCCAGAGCTGGACACAGCATTCCAGGTGGAGTCTCACCAGAGCAGAGCAGAGGAGCAGAATTGCCTCTGTCACCCTGCTGTCCACACTGCTTTTGATGCAGCCCAGGACATGTTTGGCTTTCTGGGCTGCAAGTTCACATTGCTGGGTCATGTTCAGCCTCTCGTCCACCAGCACTCCCAAGTCCTTCTCGGCAGGGTTGCTCTTGTATTGGTACTGGGGTTTGCCCCAACCCATGTGCAGCACCAGCACTTGGTCTTGTTAAAACCTCGTGAGATTCCCATGTGCCCACTTCTTGAGCTTGTCCAGGTCCGTCTGGATAGATCCCGTCCTTCAAGTGTGTCAGCTGCACCACTGAGCTTGGTGTCTTCCACAAATTTGCTGAGGATGCACTCAATCCCTACTGTAATGTGACTTTAAAAAAATCTTTGCATTTGATACTAGTGATTAAACTAGTGTAGAGCTACTATTGTACACTAGAAAAATATAAAGAAAGGCAGCACAGGGATTACAGAAATATCTGAGAGCTTGGGAAACTCAGGATACAGTTTTGACACTGTCTCATACACCCCTTTTGATTTCAGGCAAGTTATTTACCCTCTTTATAACTCAGTCTTCAGTATGGACACCAATGATACTGATGCTTTTCTGCTCCAGAGTAATATTTTATAATAAATGCAGTCAAAAATTCTGAGGTCTCAGGATGGTATGGCAAACACCATACAGTCAGACTTCACTTATCTGTGGGTAGATTGTTCAGGCCATGGATGAAAAGCCAGCCTGCGTCTAACACAATATATTATCTCAGGCACAGTGCCACATGAATGCAGTTATGCTCTTTCTAAGGCCAGCTCTGCTGTGGAAAGAGTACATCTGCTTTTGTGAGAACCTAGCTGGCTCCATCCCGAGGCAGCTCAGGTATTTCAGCACCAGAGTTATTGGCGCAGGGCTTGGGGGGAGGGGGCAAGAAGAAGGAGCAGAAACACCCAGCACAGACCCAGCCTCGATCCTGGATCCAGCTGGGTTTATGAAACCTGGCTTTGCACCAGCTGTGCCAGACCCATGCTGCCTCCCAGCTTTTGCACCTGCTCCATAGAGCCCCAGGTCCTACGGGGCTCATTAGAGCAGGCACAGCGGGATGAGCACCACAAGCAAAGAGTCACGGTCTGTCCATACCTTCAGTGCTGGGGAACAGGCTGTGAGTGAGGAGCAGACAAATAAATGGCACTGTGGAGTCAGTGTAGTGGATGTTATGAGGAATTAACAGAACCTCCTGTATCAAAACTAAATTCACTTGAAAACTTTTGGCTTCCCCCTTGTTTCGGTCTTCCTTATCTGTACTACTGGGATTCCCATTTTGCTAGCTTTACAGTACCTTTGCCAAGTAGGGATGTGGCTAGAAACCAGCACTTACTGAAGTCACACTTTGGGACTTCTAGAGCCATCTTGCCAAGACAATGAAAGTGGTATTTCAAGGAAGAGACTTTGGAACGTGTGAGATCAGATTTTAGGAAGCCAGAAGAAAAGGCGGGGTGGGGGGGACTGGGTGGAATAAATAAATCAAGGTCTTAAATCCAGGATTGAAAGACGTAATTATCAAGAAGAAAAGGGAAANAAAAAAAAGAAAAGGGAAAGGAAAAAAAAAAAAAAAGAAGAAGAGGGCGAGAAGTGAGGAGGACTAGGTTTCCCCAGGCTGTAAGCAGGACAGAGAAAGGACGAAGAGGCTTTTCGGGGAGAGGGAGAAGCCCGCCGAGGAAGAGCCTCCAGTCAAAAGCATCAGCGGCTCTCGGGCCGCGCTGGCGTTAGG
>VZTH01018845.1:48180-234391 GCA_013397815.1 Aleadryas rufinucha
TTCGCCCCGCCGTGCCGCGACCTGAGCGCGTGTGGGCGGGGAGCGCCCGCGCCGGGATAAATAGCGCTGTCCCCCGGCTGACAGCCCGTCCCGGGGCGCGCGGGGTCGGGCGGCAGCGCTCGCCCGCCGCTGTGGGATACGCTCGGGGCTCTCGGTGACTCCGCTCCGCGGCCCCGCTCCTGCCCCGACCCGGGCTGTGATTTTTCTCTGTCTGTTTTGGGGAGAGCCGGAGCAGGGGAGGACCAGGAGAGCACGGGGCCGAGCCTTTCACCTCTCTGTTCCTGCAGCATAGGGGAGATGCTGGAAGCGGCGGTGAGTTCGCAGAGCCCAAGAAGGGCGGCAAGAGGCGTGTAAACTCCTGCGGTCCCCAGCGGCAGCCGCTGCCCCGCGCCCCGCCGCCGGCCCCTCCTCACCCCGCACGCCGCTGGCCTCGCCGCCCCTCGCTGCCGCCGGAGGAGGCTGCCCACCCCAGCGGCCCAGGATGCAGTTTCGCCTCTTCTCCTTTGCCTTGATCATCCTGAACTGCATGGATTACGGCCACTGCCAGCCCGGCCGCTGGAGACGCAGCAAGAGAGGTGAGTGGCGCCGGCTGCTCACCCGGGACGCCGGCCGGGGCAGCTGCGGGAAGGGCCGCTCTCCGGCAGGTGAGCCGCGCTCCGGCTCCGCGGGCACCGGGCCGGCACGTGGGGCGGCAGTGGGGGCGAGCCCGGGGCGCGGGGCCGTGCCGGCGTGGCCACCCCTCCGCGGGGCTGCCCGCCACCCTCCTGCTGGGGAGGTCGAGCCGCGAGCGGGAGGAGCGGCGTGGACGTGAGCTCCGATGGGAAGGGACCGGCCGCAGCCCGGGGCTGCCGGGGATGAGAAAGTCGAGCGGTGGGCGCACGGCCCCCGGCCCCCACGGCGTGTCCTCCCCGCGGGGCCGATGGAGCCGGGGTCTCGCAGGGAGCTGCCCGCCACGAGAGGGGCCTTAGCGGGCAGGGGACGTCGCTGATGTCGCCGTCGCTCCTCGTCCAGCAGCTCACGGCGGCCGGGGGATCGCTGTTAGCCCGTGCAGTTAAGACTCGCGTGTCCATGGGACGGACTTTGAGGCTGCTTTCCGTGGACATCTCCGAGGTAGAAAGGCGGCTTCTCCCGTTCCATCCTCCGGCACCGCCGTGCCGCTCCCGCGGGGCTTGGCCGCCGGGAGAGCCGCGGCGGCGGAGCGCACCGCGCCTTGCCCAGCGCCCAGGGGATTTCTGTCCCGCCGACTTTGCTGAAAACGTGCAGATCCCTTTGAGGAAAAGACATAAACGGTGCGTTGGGGCTTCATCTGTTTCCCTGAACGCTGGTGTCAGGATGCCGGAGCTTGAGAGCCGGAGCGGTGCGATGTGCCAGTACAGCTCCCGTGTGGACGGAGAGGTTACTGCAGCGCCTTCCGGCTGGCAGCCTGGCCGAGGCTTCGGCTGTTTCTTTTTTTTTACTTTGTTTGGGTTTTTTTTTGTGTTTTGTTGGTTTTTTTTTTGGTGTTTTTTTTTTTTTTTTTTTGGGTTTTTTTTTGTGTTTTGTTGGTTTTTTTTTTGGTTTTTTTTTTTTCGAGTCTTGGGGAGGTTCACCTTTTTATAAAATGTTTTTATTATCCACTTATTCTGAATTATTTTTCTGTGCCTTTTCCTGTTATTTTCTCGGCCGTGCCTCCCCTTCGCATTTCTAAAGTTAGCTGAAAATCAGGTGGCTCAAGCTGCTGAGAAATCCGTATTTCTGAAAGAATTGCACTTTTAGTGGTATTATTTGGAAGGGGAGGGACTTAACATCTCCAGTGTTAAGCTGCTACAAATAGTAATAAAACCGTGAGAAGAAAATAGTTTGCACTTTCATGCATATATCACCTTCAGAGTAGGTACAAATAAAATTGTGAAGCAATTTAGTTTTGATGGTTTTTCAACAGATGGTTTCCAGAGTTTAATTTATGTGTGTGTGGCTAAAATGATAGCAGTCCTTTAAAGTGACCAGACTATCTGTGCTAACAAAGGGTATACTGTGTCTTTAATTAAATGTGGAACTACTTAGAGTGCTGGCTAGACAGCGGAGGGTGATAGTGGTATTTCTGCTTTACAACAGAGCTTAAGGGCTGCATTGTGGGAGTACTGAAATGAATAGACATCTAACTCAAGTTGTGTGAATTGTCCTCCTACAAAAACTTAAGCTGGTTTTAATTGATCTCATGTTCACTGATTGATCCTAGACCAATTGTTGTGCTTGTTGAACAGTTGGCTTTTCCAAAGGAGATTGATTTAAATTAGTTTTTAGTTTAATTATTGGATAAATACGATCAGTATTGACATTTGACTTACTGGCACTGTTTCGTGCTATCACCTAAGGGTTATGTTTTGGGCTTTGAAGAATGCAATCTTTTTCAGTTAATAAGTCTAAAGAAGTAAACATAGCCAGTTCTAAGCAGGGAAAGCAAAATCTAAGAACGTATTCAAATTATAGTAGATATTTGCCATGACACATCCAGTCTGAAGTAATGCTTTCGTACAGGACCCAAAATTCCAATAATTTCACAATTTTTCCATATCCCATCTGCAAATAATCAGGCAGTCACTGTGGGGTACTGGCAGTTAAAATTTCTCTGGCATTCTGTTTTGTCTGTTACATGATCTCAGATGCTCCATAATATCGCTTTCTTAATGAAATACAATTTTTGGCATAGATTAAGTCTCCTGTGTGGTAGGAATCAATTGCACTCAGTCTGGAATTATGGGCAAATATCACGTGTAGCTGGTTTTTTTAAAGCAGCTAAATGTACAATAAACTTTAAGTATATATGCCTCTTTTGGAATTTGCGTGCATTTGTTGCTGATGTAGAATACCCTAGTAAAGAAGACTTAAGTAAATTTGGGGGGATGTTCCCAGAATTCCTCTTTCACCATCTGCTTGCAACCCTTTCCCAAACCAAGGCTTGCAACATTGAAATAGAAGAAGAATAATAAAATAGGGTTTAGAAAGTGGTTCCTACCTGGCATTGATTTGTATTTTGTTAGTCAATGTCACTTCACTAAATTTTTTTGATAAGTATATAATACTCAACAGGGTCGGCTTATTTCACTGCTGCTCTTAGTTACTTTTTCAGGTCATTAGAATATTGCTCTGCGTAGTTGCTCAGAACAGAACCTTACTTTCCTTAAAGCACCTCATCAAATTCTCCCCCCGTAAGTCTCTGCCCTGAGCAGGTAATTACGGCCTTTTTCCCTTTCCCGCAGAAGATATTTGAAAACCTGTTTAAGGGTTACCTAGCTTAAAGGTTAATGGTGTAATATCACAGCTGGTTTAGCCTAATCTTTCCTTTTCTTGTTGAATTGTATAACTTGATTTTTTGTTTCTCACATAAGCCTTCTTCAATGAAAATTTATATCTCTTTTTCAGGTTTCTCTTTAGCAGTCAGTATAAGATAGTCAGCTTCATGTCTTAGCATTTCACTGAATATCACTGAAAGACCAGTGGTTTTGAGACATAATGAAAACAAGTTTTCCAAAGAGTAACACAAATCAAAATGGGGGTACATAGAAATGAAGACCCTCAGGCTGGCTTACTGGGAGGTGTGATGGTATTCTGCAAAAGCTTTGACAGAAGAGATTATAGGGATCATGATAAACAGCCATCAAAAAATAGATGCTAACAAAATTCCCTGAGGGGGGGGGAAAAAGTTGATGTGATAGCAGTGCCTGCATTGATGGGAAGACTCAGGAGTCTACAGAGAGGCTCTCTACAGTTGGTGAGACCAATGTTGGAATAATAAAAGATGTGAATGGGACACGTTCACATAGTTAAAACAGAAGCTGTTTATATCCAAGAACTCAAAACTTGTGGCTGTAAAATACTTGTGTTTCCATTTAGTTCCTGTTCATGGAGTGTCATGAGGGCTAAGGTGAACACTTATGTCCTAGATACTTACACTCTGTGTTAGAGGTACGTAAAGGTGAAATACTTTTTGCAAGGAGTGAATAATAAGTGACACTGGTGATGGCAAAATATCCACAGGTGGAGACAGGAGGAATACCTGGGGCAGAAAATTTCCCGAGTATTTCTCAGACCTCAATAATAGCTTTGTGTACAGTGTTTATAGAGGAATACGCATATATGGAGGGACACAGTCACTGGGTTTTAAATTATGTCACTTAAATCTTTATCATCTTAATGTAAGATGGGAATCCTGACCACAAACCTGCTGTTAATATAGGAAGCTGTTACATGGATTTTCAAGCAGAAGAAAAACCTGCTTGAATATTGGGGATTGTGATTTAGCTTGCCTAACAAGGCACTTACCTGAGACTGGGATAGTCTTGTAACCTGTCTCAGATGGATTGTGTGGTCAGGCTTTGGGAAAGATAGATGATCTGAGCATTAGGGAAAAAGAACCTGTGTTGGAAATACTTGACTGAAATGAATACAACACCTACTTTTACAAGGACTGTACTAGCTCCTAAAGAGTAATTTATCTCAAAAAAAGTCATACCACAAAGAATGTCTTTTAATTGTCTAGCATTATCCAAATATTTTAGCTATTCTATCCTCCTCTCTTTGAGGTTGAAACACGTTTTACATTTGGAAGACAGTTAACTTTTTATCTGTGGTTTAAGACTTAAAATCCTATCTGGAAGCTGTACTTAAAGATACATTTTTTCCTCAGGTGTGACATTAAGCAGTTGTAACAGACCCTGTAAAAGAACTGAGATGTGCTAACACAAGTGGTAGTTTTCCAGGCGCTCATGATCAGTAAGAAATGCTTTGGGGCATAGCTTCTCTTCCTCAGACCCCCTACTTAAGATAGTCACTAATCATTCTTTATACATACGTTGTTACTACAGCAGTTAAAATATCCTAACACTGTAATCATTGAAAAGTTAAAACTTTTAAACGTTTGGCTATTTACACTTATTATTGGGTACATCTGAGGAAGCTTCTTAAACTGCCAGAAGTCAAAATTTCTGTGTGAATGACTGAATACTCAACTAGCTAATGATGCAGTGTTACTGAGGATAAGCAATGCTCAAATGGATTGTGAAGACTGGCAGGAGAGATGCTCAAAACACCAAGAGCAGGATTCACTGTCAAAACAGACACCTAAGTTTAGGTGTTTGATTCAGCTTCCCAAAGTAGGTTTGTAGTGCTGCTTATGATATTTAAAAGATAGACTTCTGGGCTTGGTATGTACATGACCCTCTTTAGCAGCCAGAGGCTGGGCAGGATACCTTGGGGAAGGTCCTATGCATCAGACACCTTTGGGTGTCCCAAGACCTGTTACTGTGGAAACTAGAAATGGGGAGCATGTTCTGGCACAGTGTTGCCGCGTGTGTGCTTTTCCTTGTCTGTTTCCGTGCCTTTAGGTTCCATCATCGGTCGCTTGAGGTTAGGATGCTGGGCTAGATGGGTGTGCCTGATCAGACCTTGGAGTCTGTGTACATGCTTTTGTGTTAAAACCTGCTGTAAGATTTACGTTATGATGAAGAACTTAGATTTGTCTACTTCATAAACTTGGCTTAACTATATATTTTCCCCTTTTGAGGGATGGAGGGGATACACATTTTCTAAGGCTTGGCTGAATGCTGTCACTAAAGCAGCTCAAAATGCCTGACAGATACTGAAAGTGAGTTTCTACACTAATACAGGGACACTATGGTGATAACAGCAAGAATGCAGTTTCTCAATTCAATGTGTCATTTACAATATACAGGCCAGCATAAGTACTATGATGAAGTATCTTAGCATGTTGTTGTTTACATAAGCTGCCTTTAATGAAAAATATGAAATTATTTAAAAGGTAGAAAGTGGAAGAGATGCTTGCTATCGAAATTCAAAGAATAAAGAAGTGAACAGTGGTCTTTCTGTAGGCTGCTTCTGTGTTGGGTTTTTTCTTTCTCTTGCCCTTTCTGCCAAGACTCATTATCTCATAGAGGTCTGCATTTCATTTCTGGTCATCTAGCTATTTTTTAATACCAAAAACTTTAGCTAACTAGAGGGACCATCTAGTCAAACCTGCAGATCATCAGAGGCTGAAAACATTGCCCAGCACACTGTACACCCAACTTGAAAGCTTACAGCTCACTGTAACATCCTTTCCAAAAATGCATCCTTGATTATGATCTCCGGGGTGGGATTCATATGACTACAGGTAACTATCTGGAACGTGAAGGTCTACATTTTCTTTTATAATTGATGTAGTGCTAGTTGGTGCAGTCCGTCAAACTTCTGGTACAATTTAACTCATCCTACAGTAGGTGCCTGCCTTTGACCACATAAAGCATACTCCCTAACTAAGTAAATATAAAATAAAATTACTTGATTACCTCTATCTGTAATTGAAGTGTAGTTCAGCTGTATATTTCTTCTGTTAGCCCCTGAACTAAACTGAAATCAGCCCCCAATGAGAAAGGATCCACCACCCATATTAAAATTATATGTTAGTGCAGCTTTTAACTTTAACAGATACAGTCCCTGAAAGTGGTAATTTCTCCCATATTAGAGATTGATTTAGTTTCAGGTATTTTTTAATAACTCAGTTCCTCAAGCCTGCCCTTTCTTTTCACCTCAAAGTTTTGTCCAGGCACAGTTGGAGAACCTTCTGTATTTGTCTAGGCTCCAAGTATTTGCTAATCCTTTTCTTAGTGAAAAGCATGACTTCATATGTGTTGGCTGTTGATAATGCACAAATGTAACAGCTTGATCCTTTCAAGGATTGAAATTAGGTGCTGCCATGGTTTGTATACTCATTGTATTTGTAGTACGTGTTTAGAAGATGTAATGCTTTGGTAAGTGTCAGTGTGGTGCTGCAAAGTAATTTTGTGCAAGAAGAGTAACTCTTACCACTTTTTGGGACAGTAGTGGTGGGTTTAAATCCTGTTCCCAAGTAATTTTTGGTGTAGGGCGTGGAATAGGCTTTGTATTACTTTTTGATACTTAGATTCTAACTAATACATCTTAGGAAGTGAGGTGTTGAAGTGTCACCTGGATCTTGCTTGTGAGCACCATAAGGCAGATGCAGAGCTCTCTTTCCTGCCTACATGGTGGCTTTGTCCAGGCAGCTCCATCCATAAAGGCCACTTTAGTGTTACACTTGTTGAACTTTGCATATCTGGGGGCAGTAAGGTCACTTGTAAGTCTGACTTGAATTCTAGCTGTATCGCTTTATTCTCTCTATATTGGCTCCTGTCCATTTTCACTAATACTTTTCAAAACTCTGAGGAGAAAGGAAGTTGAAAGGGATCAAGGTGGTGATTTCTGCAGCGTATGCCCCAAAAAGGCAGATAATGGTGCAACCCAGTGTCAAACACAGGAGAGGCAAGAGTGAAAGAATGAGTTTGCTAACACTCTAACGTCACCTTTCCAGTGAAATTTCTGCAGTGGAGATGGGTGGGTGGGATAGAAGAATTACAAGAAATTGGTATTTATACATAATACTATTTCAAAATACTTAATTGGTGTGAAATCCGTGTTCTGAGCGTGTAATGGAGATGACAAGTGTAACTCTTGTAAAATGGAATATCATTATATTTTCCTCTGTAGATCTTCCTCTGAGCCTTAAAGGATTTGAGACTTTAGTTGTATGTCTTTACTTTGGGATTGCTATGTCTTAGCACTTTGATTTCAAACAGCTACCCACATCTCTGACCTTTGTTTGTCAAACTGGTCCATGGAGCAGCTGCTAGCCTTTTCTGGATGTGTAGAGATCACACTGTCTCATCCTTGTGTTTCTACCTAAATACCCTTGAATGGAACACTCCAGTGAATTTATATAGCGCTGCTTTAATCTTATCCTATTTTGATGCAAGTGCTTGTTACTTAAATTCAAAGTTGCTTAAAATTTCTTCTTAGGGGACAGCATACAAAAGATTGGCAATTAAATTTTCTGATGTTTCCTCTTGTTTGTGGATTTGAATGTGCAAACTGTGAAATGCAAAAGGAGGTAAAAGGAGTAGAACTATAGTGTGGGGAAGAGATAATTTTTATGGGAAAGCAGAGAAGCAATTAGTATTTGAGGTACCTTGATTATATGATCAATGTGAGGTTTTTAAGATCCCATGTGTTAAGATCTGGTGAGATGTGCAAAAAACCTTCATGTTCTTTGTTTCAGTAATTAATCAGTTATGTGTTTCTTTTTGAAATACAAATTTCAGTAGAGCCAAGTACTTGTATCTCTAAGATTTTGTCCTTTTATGAGGAAATGCTGTCTCCTTTCCTTCCTTTTTTGTTGGTTTTATGGGATGTTCATAAGACTGTAACTAGGGAAATGTAAGCAATTACAGGTTACATGTAGAATATTTAGAAGAGGTGTGTAGTTCTGTAATTGTGTTTCTAACACCCCCCACATACACTTTCAGTGGAATTATGTGTGTTATTTGATGAGGATAATAGCAAATCTCATGTGTAGTTAACATCGATCCAATATATCATGAAAGTACTTCTACTATGATTTTCTATTTTTAAAAATATTTTTCACTCTAGGATTTAAATCTAAAAATAATCAAAAACATATGGTTTAGGGATTGAGTCTCACATTTACCTTGCAGAAACTTTTGTCAATATTTTTTTGAGAATTGTCAAGATTTTCTCCATCTTGATGAAAAACAGACCCAAACATAGATGTGGTGAGATGGAGGAAGGGACCTGGATGATAAGTAGTGTTTGTGATGTTGGCTTTTAGGTTGGTGGGGTTTTTTAATCACTGGACAGTT
This sequence comes from Aleadryas rufinucha, assembly GCA_013397815.1. NCBI lineage: Eukaryota > Metazoa > Chordata > Aves > Passeriformes > Aleadryas > Aleadryas rufinucha. The sequence goes on from VZTH01018845.1 coordinate 56,889, forward strand.
GCATGAGCACTAACTCCGAAGTAGACCACGTGCAGCAATGAAGAGAATTTGTGCCTTTTTATCTTGGGAGATACTTGTACTGCTTTTACACTGCAAAGGGACAAGTGTATTTGTGTTAGAGAATTGCAGTGCTGCCATAAAATATGAACTTCCTGATCCAAGCACATTTTTTTTTTTTTTGAGTTGAAATGCTGGCTGAAATATGTTGCACACAAACATATACTCTGCTGTAATGTATGGTCTTCTCAGCCGTATGGTTGCCACCTTTGGAATACCAAAAAGCCCCAAACTAGCCACATCAGACAAATGGCTGTTGTGCATGCACAGATTAATCTGCACATGTATAGCTGTGCTGACAACACCCATCACGTCCATACTTTATGGGCAAGATGCAAACAACTGAAACAGCAGTTGTGCTTAGTAAAGATGGGTATTACTGATTTGCTCTTTCTTTTTTCTAGAGTTACTCAAACATTTTGGTAGATACAGTATGTTTTTATTATAAACCTTCCAACTTACAGTGTTTCCACTGGCAAGCATGTGTCTGTGACTCTTTTGAATGGGAATTAAAGTTTCATCATCTTTTGCTTTATCTGTATTGCGATGGTCCTTAAGGGTCCCAGCTGAGGTGAGGTCCTGTAGTGCTGGCCCTGCTTAGACGACAGCCTCTGGACTAAGGTTGCCAGAGCAGAAATCAGAAATCTGTCCTAGATTTCCTTCCTATAGCAGACATGTTCTTTGGCCTTTCATGAGAGCTAGTTCAGACCTGGTTTACATCTCAGTTTACACAGTGCATACTGATAATGTGACGGGCATGGATTCAGTTTTGACTCAGCAAGAGTAACTGTGACTTGGCACAATCACTGCAATGCACATGAGGTGCATTAGGTTGTGTTCACAGCACAACAACACAGCAGTTGCTGGTTTGCTGGTTTTTATTTCCTTAAAGCTTTTAGCAATTATTGTGAAATACTTACAACTAGCCTCTGATCTGAGATACTTCACTCTTGCAAGAAACCTAAACCCAAAGAGCATTTCACAGAGGGTTTATTTATCTGTCCACATCAGGTTGCGTTTTACTTTCACCAGGAACGTTCTCAGGAGGTGGTTTTACCTCTAAATTTGGTTTCCTAGCTTCTCTAAAATGGTCAGTGTTCTCTTCCTTACTTTGCGGAGTGCAAGGAAAGCTGACATTCTGAGGCACGTTTGAGGGAAGGCACCTTTTGGAGTAGGGTAGCTGTGTGCCTTTGCTGCTGTGATCTACTTCTGTGGCAGCCGGACAGTTGTTCAACTTAAGTTCCTTGCCTGGGCCATGCAAAATATGCCTGGCCTTCATGCACCTGTCTTGGTCTTTTTTAACTTTTTCAGCAAATACTGATTTTACATGGGTAGATCATATGTTTGGTTTTACCTGACATGGTTCAGCGTTGGGAATTCTGCCTCCCTGGTAAGAGGGTACCTTCAGGATGTCAGAGGGATTGCTTTCATTGTTAGTCTTTCTGCCTGTAAAACTTGTGGTTCATATATGTATACATCAATGAAAATGATAACAGAAAATAAATCCCTCTTTTCTGTAAATGCTAAGCAGCTTTCCAATGTGAAATGTTAATATTATGGCAGTAGAGATGTAAATAATGTAAGCATCTAATTGAATTGGTGCTTCTAGACAGGTGCTTTGGCTTCCAACTCTTTTTCTTAGAGCACTATTGCAATATGCTGGAATGCAGCATCTTTGCTGATGCTGAGAAGACACTGGGTCATGGTTTCTCTTTTTAGCTATAATGGAACTGCAGAATTGCAAGTGTTTATAATAATTCTTTTATTAGTCTCAGAGTTGGCTGAATTTCATCTGTGGCCTTCAAGGTTGTTTTGGAATTCAGTTTTAGGAAATGCTTATGGCTGTAGTTAGGAATTAAAATGAGAGGAATCTCCGATATTTTTTGTAGTGTTTAAAGTAACTTTTTTTTTTTCTGTAAAGCTTACTTTGCCTCCAGTATGCTCTGTTTCTTTTGTGGTTGGTTTGTGGTTTTTTTTTTAATATAGATTCTTATAGAACTAGAACACTATGACCTGCTTTGATGCAAAATGTGTGGTGTGAAACGGAGAAGCAAATCTGCAAAATCTTTTATTTAGGTGAACAGAACCTGTGGACCACCTAGTTCTACACAGCATGTATCTCTAGTGCTGTACAAATGTGGAGTAGTAAAAACATATATACACTCCTTTTGAAGGGTTCAGGTAAACAAAACTGACACATGGAGAGGAAGAAGAGGCATAGGATAACCTTTTTATTAGTGGTTTGGGACAAAGTTTGGTATCTGGTCTCTAGTTTTGATTCTCAGATTTGTCCATATTCACTGGATTATGTAGTCTCTCTGTGCTGAGGGCATGTACTTGCACAAAAAAAAGTATTTCCTCCATTTCAGATTAGTGTTCAGCCTCATCTGCATCTCTTTGAGCAAGAAAGACAATTTTTCTTTCTGCATTCGTGCTGTACATGCTTTATCCATCTCTTTTGCATGGTCTCTGCAGCCCAATACAGAGACTTGTGTATTGTGTCAAAGGGAATCTAGTTTTGCTCAACTTTGAGTACAAGAGGAGGATGATACTGTCTGTTCTTCTGCTAAAAATGTCTTGTTATTTGCATCTTGTGCCAGCAGTATTCTTGAAAATATCCCCAATCCAGGGAACATCAACAAGCTGGAGAAATCAAAAGAAACCTCACAAAGTTCAACGAAAAGTGCCAAGTCCTGCACCTGGGAAAGAAAAACCCCACACATCACTGTAAGTTGGGGGGCAATCAGCAGGAAAGCAGTGTGGCAGAAAGGGCTCTGGGGGACATGGTGGATGCTGTGCTGAATGTGAGCCAGCAATGTTCCCTTGCTTCAAGGAAGGCTAATGGTGGTCTGGACTGCCAGCAGGTAATCCCTTTAGTCAGCACTGGTGAAGCACAGCTGAATGCTGTGTCCTTCTCTGGACTGCTCGGAACTAGAGAGAGTTCAACAAAGGACCACAACGATGATTAAGGACCTGGAGCTTCTCTCCTGTGAGGAAAGGTTGAGAGAGCTGGGATTGTTCAGCCCAGAGAAGGGTCAAAGGGGTTCTCATCAGTGTAGCTGAAGGGAGGGTGCAAATGGGTCAGGGCTAGGCTCTTTCCACTGGTGCTCAGTGACAGAACAAGAAGCAACGAGCACAAACTGAAACACAGGAGGTACCCTCTGAACATCAGGAAAGACTTTTTTACAGTGCAGGTGACTGAGGATTGGCATGTGTTGTCCAGGAAGGTTGTGGAGTCTCTGTCCTTGGAGATACTCAAAAGTCATCCACATGTGGTCCTGGGCAGCTGCATTTGTCTGTCCCTACTTGAACAGGGTAATTGGTGCAGATGGTTCCTTTCACCTCCAGATGTTCCTTCCAACCTCAGCCATTCTGTGAAAGGTAGTTTGGAAATGTATTGGGCACCTGGCTTGTGCCTGCTTTTTCCTTTTTAGTAATAACCAGCTGTGGAGAGGAAACAGACAATCCATTCCCTTTAGGAATCCTTAGGATAAGTGACTGAATCATGCGCAGTTGCAATCCCCTTAATGTTGTTGGAGTACTAAAATCAGCCCAGAGAATCTTTTTGGTATTTAGCAGTAGCACAGGTTGACATAAAAATAAGATTCTACATCATGCTAATTTTGCATCACATGAGTTCCTTGCTTCCCCATTTTTCTTCTCTCGAATATTTACAGATACAAAAGAGTGCACTGTGAATGTAATAATTAAGATACTAGACCTAACTCTGGTCTCACTAACTTTGTTGTAAATCTGGGGTTGATGTCAATCTGTTTGAGGCATAGCGGATATTCCTGAGGTGGTGCTTGCTCTGGGATATTGTTGTCAATTTGCTAATGCTGTGTTTGAGAACTCTTTAATTACTTTTAGATCTTTCATCAGACTCCTGGAAAAAGTCTTGCTGCTTCCAACTTTTATTTCAGTTATTGTAATTAGTGGTGGCATTAATACGTAGGGTTTATTTCGGCTTTGGAAAAGGAGTGAAATGTAACTCTGTTAAACCTGAGTCTGAACACAGACTTGGTTTCATATTGTATTCTCTAACAGCTTTCCAAGCAGGCTCTAAGTGAAACTTCTGCATATTGAGCCTGATGTAACATGAGGCTCATTGGGTAAAATAACATTAGTCTGTGCTACTTAAACACACTCTGGAAGGCATAAGGAGGAGAGGAAGGAAAATATTTGAAGAGATCAACTGGATGTGGTCGAATACATGTAATGTCACCTGAGAAGGATTAGAATTTGCCAAAGCTTGACCTGAACGAAGACCTCCATTTAGGGCTTGTGTTCCTACCAGATCAGCTGCAGTAGTTTTTCTATGCACAGTTCTCTACCAGCAGTCATAGAGTGAAAGACTCCAGTGATTTACTTGGCTTCTGTGTCTCAGCTGTAGTAAGTTTTAAAAAAAAATAAAAAGGTCTCAGTTTAACATTCCTTCTCCTTATTAGCTGCAGCTGGCTTTTTCTAATTACTAAAGTCAACATTTTTTCATCTGCATTCTGTTGCTTTTATCTTTGCTGGGAGCTCAGTGTATGCACTCTAGCTGATAAGCAGGTACACGTGTAGTTCATATCCATAGATGTGGACACCTTCAAAAAAAATACATGCACTGACACTTCAAATTCCAAGAGAAGACCCAGTGGAGTGGTTAGTAGCAATGGTACTTCCTCCACCATGGTGTTTGCTTTCTGATTATGTGGTGTTAACAAACCCAGTGACCTTATTCTTAATAACATGATTACGGTGATTGTGTCTTTGAAAATCATGTGTTCTTCTGTTTTGTGATAGTGTTTTAGAGTGCTCAGGATGCTTTCCCATGCACCTCTCTGAAGTGATGGGTATCTCTTATAGGGGTAGAAATGGACTCCTGGGGTAACAAAATAAAGTAAAAGAGAATGACAATTGGGGATACTTAGTACCTCTGAAAAAACAAGTCACAAGTGATACTCTCTTTTTACTCGTGGCGAAGGGGTTGAAGAAAATGAAATGATTGTGCCAATGTCATGCGACGAGACAGATGTTCACCACAGCAGGCCCCTATAGCCATTCCTACTGAATCTGAAGTTTGACTATTGAATGATGAAGTCGGTAATACTTTTATATAGCAATAAAAGAATACAATTTTTTCTGATTAAGGTTATAGTTTTTTCAGAGGAATTACTTCATCTCATGCTTCTAGATATAGCCTTGAGTATCACAGACTGGGAATACTCTTAATGGGGAGATAAATTTGCCCTTACCACCAGAGGTTTCTGATACCTTGCTCTAAAGCATTGACTGCTGCTGGAGTGAGCAATGCTTTTGCTCAGTATAACAATTTCCATGTAAAATTTTCGTTGCAAAGTTTCTTTTTCTACACAAAGTGGTAATTGATTCTATATTTTTGAGGTTCAGCATAGCATGTGCCATTCTGGGCTTGATCTTAAAAATATCTCAAGTCACAGTTAAGTTTGGTGGATATGTAATGAGAAAAAGCACACAATGAAATGCAGTGCTAGGAGGAATAGCCTGTCTCTCAAGAGACTTATATTGCAATGATTTTATGTCAGAACTATTTAGAGTTAACATTCTTTTGCATTTACATCTCATACCACTAAATTATGAAATTGTGACTAAGATTTAACCCTTTTGTTTAGCCACAAACATAGCTGACGTATTTCATCACCGCTTGTTCTTATTTTTGTCATTCATTCTTAGTTTGTAACAGAAACACTCTCTCTCCCTCTCCTTGTAGTAATCATGTAGAGATCCCCATGATATTCTACTGTGTGGAATATTTTCTCTTTTGTTTATGTATGTTTAGCTAAGAAGAAATCTGATTAGCTGAATGCTCTTGATAATATTCGAGTACATCCTAGAGCTTTGCATTTGCTGTTTGATGTTCCATTTTACAGCTTTACTTAAATGCTCTGCAGGGATTGTGGTTTAGTGGTGAGAGCATGAAATTTGAATCCAAGGTGCCTGGTTCTCTTACCAGCAGAGCTGGTCAGTATGTTTAAAACCAGATTCTTCTGCCCCACCACCCCATAATGGATTTTTGCATGTGTGCCTACAAGTTTTTTTTCTCTCTCTGTTTTTCTTAAATGTTGAGCAGCTTAAGCAGGCACTGCAAGTCTGTCTTTCCCTTCTGTGCCTCAGTACCTCTGGTGTATAGAGTAGTGTTTTACACAGTGCAGTTTAAATTATATCAGTGATATGCATGGCTAACAGGTGTTAATCACTAGGCATTTATATGGTTATTATGAAGGATAATAAGCACATAAATAAGTTTCCTGCCTCCAAGTTTGACTGAGCACACACCAGCGTGTAGAGCATTGCATTCATGGCATTGATCTAGGAGCTTTGGAAAGTGCTGGCTCTATCTGATGTGAAGTCGTTTGTGCTGTCATGTCTATCAGAAATGGGACAGCAAAACCTGTATGACTCTGCATCAGTGCTCTGCAGAGTGCAGAAACTACTACTGCCTTTTTTCATTACTAGGTAAGTGAAAGTATTTAAATGGGGTTTTATCCTGAGATTGAAACTTTCAGATGGATGGTGCAACAAAGGATGGAGCTCTTCAGTTGCAGGTAGGTATTTGCAGTAGTCTGACTTAATTGTTGCATGAAGAACTTATGTTTACTTTAAAAACCCCAAATTATGTTTTATTTCCTTCCAAAATGAGGTAACTGTATTTTCAGATACCTCAGAACTGGGCTGTGAAATTAACATGTCTCAAAGAGGCCCACAGTTAGAGTTACTAAGTTGAACACTTTACTAAATTTGACTTAGCTGAAAGTGGAAACATAGCTTTAAAAGTTTAAGATCTTCTCAAAATTAAGAAATGTGTATTTTTTGTATTAAGATTATTAAAAAAGGATATATAATTTTCCTCTTTGCCTCCTCAGAGCTTCCACTATCTTTTCTTTAGTTCTCCAGTCTTTCATTCACATTGAAAACATAATCTGTGTGATGTCAGGCAGGTAGCTTTTAGTTTTTTAGAAACATATGACCTGTCTGGTTTTAAAACTGTATTTGCATTTCCATGGAGTTATGAAAAAAAATCAATAGGCCCTTGCCAAATACTAATTGTAATTTCTGAAATGTACTGAATGATAAGCACTCAGAGTACACGGGTAAATTTAATACATTTTTATTTTTTATCTTCTTTATGAGGGAATTCTCATTTGAATTTAAAAAGCCCTGTAATCATTAAGTGTCATTTTTTACAATGACACCCAGCCTGCTGTGATTTGAGTGGATCTGAAATACAGAAGCTACTACATTTGATTTCATTTTTAATAATATTCCTGCAAGATGTGGAGATAACTGTATGTATCTGAAAAGAAAATATGCTCCATCTGTTCTAGTTCAAGATTTCTAAGTCTGGTCCATCATCTTTGAAGTCTCAAACTCTGATGCCTGGGGTTGACAACAGGGAAGATGACAGAAGATTTGGTGGATGTTTTGAATGTGGCGAGTACAAGCAGGATGTAAAGCCCAGTGATGTTGGATTGAATTAAAGTGATGTCCTGCAGCTAAGTGTAGGTTTGTGTAGTGTGGAGACATTCAGTTTGAGTTGTGTTTTTAATATATCTTTCTCTAACTCAGGTACTTTCATATTTTCAGAGTTCTAATTTTTCAATCCTGTGTTTCTCCACTATGTTTAAAGACACCTATTCTGCTCTTCTGCCTTCCCCTTTCTAGTTAAATTGTTTTGCTTCTCCTCTTCTCAGTCAAGTGCAGCTATGGCAGCATAATCGGCATTTATTCTTTCTTCACTGTTTGTCCAAGTGTCTACAAGCTCTTTTGTCTTGCCTGCAAATCCAGCAACACAATGGTCAGAATCTCATTCTTGGACTTTAGAGCATAGTATTTCTACTTGCTTAAGCTGCTCTGTAAGTTCCTTAAGGCAAAGATACAGGGAGAGTTCTGGCCCTGTGAAATGAATGGCTCATCTGCTGACCTGGGTGGAATGAGTATATCACCATTGGTTTACAAGTGTCAGGTGAAATGCTGTAACAGTTGGATGTGTTTGTGAAGAAGCTTTGCTTATCCAGTGCTTTTCCTGGGTTCTGATAGGACTTTTTTTCTTTGCTTATTTGCCCAGAAGTTTTCACGTCTTACATAGATTATAATGAAGCCTTAGGTGCCTTAGATGTAGCTGAAGTGAGCTGGAAAACAGGCTATTTCCAGTACAGAGCCAAGCTTGTTACTAATGCTCAATAAAAATAAGAGAATGGCATTTCCTTCAAGTTTCTGAATTTTATTTACTCAGCTTAGTCTTAGCATGTAAAATCTTATGGGCATGAATGAGATTAAGTAACACACGCTCTAGTTAGCATTGTTTCAGACTTGGCAATAAACAAACTTTGCTCTTTGCTCTTTCCAGCCTCTGTCTAGATAAATGCTTCATATTCTATTAGAACAATTTGGCTCCTGACATGAACTGTAAGCCTGTTAAGCCTGTAATATAGTGATTAAAATTGAAAAAATACAGGATGCAAATATGTTCTTCATTATGCACTTTAATGCCAACCAGATACATAGTGTGCAGTCTAGAACATGATAGCTGGAGTGTACTAAGCAACTGGCAAATTGTTGACAAGGCTCATCTGCTATTGGTTTATGTTGGGTTTAAGAGCAAAAGACCTTAAGAAGTTTCAACTGTTTGACATTATATGTTGATGCCTGTTGCATCTGGCTGGACACAGCTTAAATAGACAGGGCCAGTACCTTTATTACCTTCAGCTCAGTATTCTTCATTGAAGCAAGTAACAGGGCAAACTAAAGAATATGTGAAGAATTCATCGCTAAGTCTTACAGAAGAAGACTCCTCAGTTATGAGAGTGGTTACTTTTTTACATTGTGAATAATAATAAAAAGGAGTTCTAGTCTATGAAGCAGTAAATCAAAGCTGTTCTATTTTACCATGATCTTTTAATATGGGACTGGTTTTCCTGCCCAAATTTAATCTGAGAATTGCACAGATCACTTAAAAGGTGAGAAAGAATAAATTCCTAATGATACCATAGCATCTGGTATGAAGATTTTGAAAGTGATGATAATGGTCTCAGTTGTCAATAAATGAGTTGTTTAGTGGGGAAGATCAACCTCCAAACACTGGTCCCCAAACTGGAATGTGTGTATCTTATCTGTGGGGAGCATGCACATGGAAAGGAAGCTTGAAAGCCTTTTGAATACAGTTTTAATTTTCCCATGCACTGTTTCCCTCTTGGATTGTCAAGGTATTAGACTTCTGCTTGAAATTTGCAAAAGACAGAATATTGATCAAGAGTCCTCAGTATATAATTGAATCATAAAATCATTCACCTTTGAAAAAGACCTCCAAGATAGTGAGTCAAGCTGTTAACTCAGCACTGCCATGTCCACCATTAAAACATGCCCCTAAATGCCCCATCCCCATGTTTTCTAAATACCTGCAGGGATGGGGACTCAAATGCTTCCCTGGGCAGCCAGTACCAATGCTTCCTTACAATGGCTACAACAAATATACAAGTTGTCATTGCTATTAGTGGTACTTTCGCTTCTATTGCTAAACCTAGCACTATACTTCTGCACTTGTGTGAATTTCCCTGTGTAAGCCATTGTCCAGCAGCTCCCCAGCCTCCTTTTTCCATCTTATCTTCCACTGCCCCACCAGCGAGAGCTTGGAAACACAGCCAATATGGACCAACCCTTAAAAAACTTTTCACTTGGTGCCAAGGACAGCTTAGACCCCATTTTAGATCCTCTTTGCCAGATTAAATCAACTCAAGCTCCCACATAGTGCACAGAGAGTGGGGGCTGGACTCCTACCTCACAGCTGCTTTCAGGGGATGTTTACCCCTCCAGAAATGCCAGTCTATTAATCTGGACTTGCCCCAGGAGACAAACTGTCCCTCAGCACTTGCTCTGCTGTGCACCTGGACAGACCCTTCCTCTGGCACAGGAGCAGGAGGCAGAAAGGGCTCAGCTCAGCCACTGCCTCCACTCCAACACAGCAGAAGCCTTCAGCTCCTTGCTGGGCCCCATTTGTGTCTCTCTGCCAGGTGCCCCAGGACCAGACTGCCCGCTCACACAACTGCTTACAGTGGTGATCTGTGATGTTTCAAAAGATTTTGAAAGATCAAAATGGTTTGAAACATAATGGAACATAAATGGACCTGTTGTCCCGAAACAGGTTCTTTCACCTGGATTATGTCAGACCCACTGTGCACTGTAGAGATTTGTGTTGTTTGCTGAAAGCCATCATAGTTTTTTATAAAGTTTCTCTTTCTACTCCATGGAGTTTGTCCTGAAGATATTTCTGTTGGCTTCCAAGCCAGCCAGACTTATATTACATTTGCATAAGTGAAAGGACATTCCTTTTATAAATGTAGGAGACATTCTCTTGAGATCACCTAATTAATGATTAATTAATTACTGATTTAATAATGCAGCAAAATTAGGGTATTGCATTAATGTACTGCTATATTATCTCCTTCCTCTTACAAGACAGCATAGCAGAAATTTCAGGTCTTCATTAATGGCTTTTGTAAGAATAAGACAAGTTCCATGGCACTGGCAATTGAGCAGTAAGAGATACAGTGAATCTGTAGCCTTACTTTGTCCCTTTCTTAATCCTCAGACCTCTCCTTTAGGACCAAGAACACTATGATTCCACAGCACAGAATGTGGAAAAACAGTGAAGGAATCAGTGTACTTGGTGGAGAGAAACAAAAACGTGTTTTCTATTGGTGGTTGAGGTTAGGCAGAGAAATAGGAAAAAAGCCCTTTTTTTCATGAAAAGCAGACAACTATCATAGAAAGTATCATTTAGCTAAAAGAAAAATAATTGCCAAACAAGATGTCAGTCTAGAAGCTTACTAGCAGCCACAGAAAAAAGTATCAATTCATTGGTATGGGATTTTGGGGTGCAGTTTTTATTGGATCTGACAGAGTATGCTGTGATCTCTTTGGAATGAGACTTCATAGAAATATATTAACAGCCTGCATACAGATTCAGAAAACATTCCTGTATTTGAAGTGGTTTAGCAAAATTCATTTATCCATTAAATCAAGAATTGTGTTTAGGCTGCAGGACCTGATGGTCCACATAATGTGCACTGGGCTCCTACCAGTCATATGTAAACTGTCTAATTGCTCTCAGCTGTGTTGTAACAAATAATTGGAAACTGAATATCCACCAGCAGCCCTACCTGTAGCTGTAACAGTAGTAGATATTCCTCTTACAGTTTCTTAAAAAAAAAGATGAGAACTCTCAGAAGAAGTTTTCTTTTTTTTTTTTTTTCTGCTACTTTTAAAAGCTGCTGTTGCAGCGTGACTTGCCTGCCTGTTGTCCATGTTGCATTGTTTTTGTTGAACAAAAGCCAGTCGCCTTTTTGGGAGGTACTCTGCCGTTTGAGCAACTGTCAGTGGGGAGAGATACGTTTCTGTGTTGATACAGTGATGATTTTAACAGCTTGCTGATGCAGTGGAGGACACTCCAGAAACTTTCCTGGATATACAGATCTTTGCTATGGATCCCAAGGTGCTCTATGGTGGTCAGCTCTGTCCTGTCCACCAGGTAGACTTTCATGTTGGTTAAAAGACCAGCAAACATCTATGGTAGCATTTGATGTTACTCCTTGCTCACTTTATGTATGTGGGATGTAAAAGCAATGAAAAAAGTTGTACCCTATGTTCTGTAGAAGGATTGTTTCTGTTTTTGTAATGTTACCTGATCTATTGGAATTTTCCAGATATTGAACTGAGGAACCCAAATCTTCTTGAATGTATTACAAGACCTGGGAGAGTACCCTGAAGGTAGGGTTATGGCATTGGTTAATAGAGCTGTGCAGTTGTCTCAAAAACATAAAGGACATACGTGTGTCAAAAATTGGGAATAGCTGAAACAAAGTTGTAATGAGATCTCTTGAAAACTATTATTATGTACCTTTCATTTTAACTCAAGTATGAAATGAGAAATCTTTTCTTTCCTTTGTGGCTGTGTCTGAGCAGATGTAACTATTTTGGTGTTTTATAGTTAGCCCAGTAATCAGCTGATGATTGCTCAGCAAAGAAATCAACAAATCAAGAATGTAAAGAGTACAGTGACTCATCTGAGAATATTTGCTGTGTGTTATATTTGATTGTTAATTCTTGGTTACATGATTGCTGTATGAAGTATCCAATGTTTCATAACTGCAGAAAGCAGATAAAGTGGAAGAGCTGGTTTTCAAAGGAAAGTATTTTCTTGGGTTCATGGGGAGAGGATCTTTCTCTTTCACATTCAGGATAAGCCAATGAGGCCAAAACAGGAATGAAAAAGCTGCAAAAGTGTCACTGTAAAGTTGCAGGTGATAGTATCTGCTTGATTAGGCATTTAATTGGGAACCTTACATTCAGCTAAGTCTAGCTGTGTTTGTAGTGTTTCACAGGTGCTGATGTGTGTTAACTGCCTGTCCTGGTTTGACACTGGCCCAGCGCCAGGCACCCACAAGAGTCGCTCGCTCACCCTCTCCTGCCACAGCTGGGCAAAAGGAGGGAAAAGAGGAAAAAGGGTTCACAGAGGCTTCATGGGTGAGATGAGGAGATGGGAGAAATATTTCAAGGGCAAAACAGGCTCAACCTTGATTACTAAGTGAAATTTATTACTAACAGAATCAGCGGAGGGTAATGAGAAATAAAATAAACCCTTAAAACACCTCCCCCCCGCCCTGCCCAGGCCCTCCCTCCTTCCCACCAGCAACACAGAGAGGCAGGGCAGGGGGGTTTTGGTCAGTCCATCACCAAGATTTCCTTCCGCTGCTCTGGGAGAGGAGTCCTTCCCTGTGAGGCCGTGCGGTCCCTCCCACGGGAGACAGTTCTCCGGGAACTTCCCGGCGTGGGTNCCAGCAGCATGTCCATCTTCAGAGCCAACAGCCATTGGCTCTGCCGGACACGGTGGGGAGCTTCCAGCAGCTTCCTCACAGGAGCCATCTTTGTGGCCCCCCTGCTACCCGAAACCAGGCCGTGCCAAACCAATACACCACCAACATACTCCAGGATATGATCACCTCCTCTTGGTCTCTTCCTGATCTGAACCAAGCAGACGATGGGCTCAGTGAGATGTGGATCTGCCCAATAAAGAACCTTGCACATCCTTATCTTTATCTCCTTGTAACACTTCACAGGCTGCAGGCTGGCATGTGAGGAGAACAGTCAGTCTGAGATCATAGAATCATAGAATGGCTTGGGTTGGATGGGACCTCAAAGATCATCTAGTTAAACCCCCCTGCCATGGGCAGGGACACCTTTCAGTAGACCAAGTTGCTCAGAGCTCCCTCCACCTTGGCCTTGAACACTTCCAGCAGTGGGGTATCTGTAACTTCTCTGGGCAACCTGTTCCGGTGCCAGCACTGTGTGGTCTTCTCTTCCCTCCCATTTTCTTCAATGTATCTACTTCTAATGGCCAGCATCTGCATGAGATTTTTTTATTTGTGGACTCTCAGATTCTCTTAGAACTCATAGCAAAAGCTCACACTTCTTGGTATTTAATGTATGTTAAGTTGAATTTAGTGGTCACATGGGCTTGAAAATTTGTAGTTTTCAGTAACAGAGGGGAGTTAGTTCCTTTACTTCCATTTATGACTTTGAAAATATTCCTTCTTAACTACTTGAGAAATTTACTAAATCTGGTGCATTTTAACTGCATTTCCCAGCAATAAAGGGATGAATAAAGATGAGCGAGTTTTCCTGTGCTGGTCTTCTTTAGTTACCCTCTGCTATGATTTTGACTGGCATACATTTTGATTGACAGTCTATATATATATGTGTGTGTGTGTGTGTACAAGTGCAATGCCCTGTATTTTTCTAAATATTTCTTAATCTTCCATGCTGTTCATTATTTGGGTAGGATGCATTTCAAGAACATGGTCCCTTGAATCATGAGTGTGCACTTTGTTCCTTGCCTCTTGGGTTTTTCTATTGTAGCCCTTATTTTGAAGTAAGGTATAATGCAAGTTTTTTGTCGGTTTATGATGATCTCCACTGAACTCAGGAACCACATGTAAGATCAAGGCCTAAATACGTTAATCAGGAAGTCCTGAAAGAGTATAAATGAGGAAACGAAAGTGGTAAAAGACGATGCTAATGTAGGGGAGCAGAATTTGGCACCAAGTGGAAGAAGGAATAGTGAAGAAGGGAGTTTTTATTGTGGAAGGGAAATCAGTTGAGTTGATTAGTTTCATATGTGGGATTATTTTTTAAAATATTTGTTTAAGAACTAAATGGAAATTCCTTACTTGAGAATATTGTGGTGGAGCATGATTATGCATGTGTGACAGAGAATAATAATGTATACATTTTAAAAAAAAAAAAGAGAAACTACTGAAAATATCGGGATGTACAGGAGAAGCACCTCTTCATTGACTTTACCAGCAACTAAGTTGTGTGTCCCTGACTTAATTTGTGTCAAAGTTATTTATTTGGATCTCGTAATATTAATCTTCTATTTGTAGCAGTTAACTGAAATACAGTTCTCAGGAGTATGTAAGTTTTAGGTGCTGATGACAAAGTTTGTGCATCTTATAAATTGCATGCACTGTGTAGAACTCTTATTAATTGGTGGTCGAAGTTACCATCCATATTTTAAATAAGTAGTATAATACAGCCATTCAGAAATACACCACAAAAAAGAGAGGGGTTTAATGGACTCCATATGTCTGCTTTTAGAACTGGTTAAGTAAAACTTTGTTATACCACATAATGGTAAACCATCAGTGCTATAATGTCCTTGGGGTCTTTTAAGAACCTCCTTTATAGACACTCTTCTGACAAAGATTAATTCATTAATGGATTCAAACTAACAGGAATACAGTTTATATTGCTACAATGAACTGGCATCGGTGTTGGTTGCATTGTCCCTTTAAACTCCTGGAAACTGAAATGCAATATCCTTGCTCTTGAGGAAGAGCTAATTTTGAACAAGCAGCAGCTTTTCAAGTATGTCACTTGCATTTTAAAACAATCATTTCAATGCATACTTTAGTTTATGCTCCTTCAGAATAAAGACTAGAATAGTAGATGTATCTAGGAACACATGAACATAGAATGCAGTCTTCCTGCATCAGTGATAATTATTGATATGGAAATGTTAATAACTATTTCTTAAAAGTTGTTTCATGGTTAAACATTTTAATAAAACAGCTCTATTTGTAACTTCAAAGTTATAAATAGCTTAGGTACTAGTTGGTAGCTAGCCTAGGGCCACATTATTTAAGTGGTTTGACGGCCTGCATCTCCTTCCCCTCACAGGCCCCCCCCCCCCCCCCCCCCCCCCACCAAAATTGTGCTTACACTTGAGTATTTCCCAACCCAATGACTGTACATGTGTGCTGCCTGGCCTTGCTGTTCCTTTCATATTGAAAATCAGATCACTGGATTCTTGGTCAATATTTCCATGGGCAGCATGTTAAAAGCTGTAGCAATTTGCCCTTCTTCATTTGCATCCCTGGGGCACAGGGTGAGGAATGTGCACACCCACATCACCGCAGGATATTCTGCTTCTCCATTCGCCCCTATCTGCGTCTGCTGCTCTGTGGATCAAAACTGCCCAGTGGCACCAACACATCTTCAAGAGAGGGGCAAAAACTATCGATGGAACTTGATTGCAGGAATTCTGGGCATTTGCATAGGTGTACGCTAATGAGACAAGCATGTTTTGGTAGAAAACAAAGGCCATGTCTCTTTTAAAAGGGGCATAGACAGGAAGTTAATCATCTATTTTTAAATTAAAATGATTTGTGCTTTTCAGAATAGTGTATGTAAATGTGTGTGAGCACACACAGGGGAGTAATTGCATACTATTGAAGTTCTTACTATCTTCTGTTAAAGTGTCAAAATTAAAAATGTTACCAAAAAAGCATATAAAAATTGTCTTTCCCAAGATTCTTTTGAAAAATGAATAAATATCAATCTTTTTATTACTTTCATTCAAAATCTTTTTCATATAGAATTATTAATTCCATGAACTTCTTAGCTTTTTTAAAAAAAAAAAGTAGACTGACTTTGAAAGGAGCTGTTTTATTACACGTAGCTGACCCCCTCAAAGTCATATTCAGTGCATTTAGTTCTTCTGTTTAACGCAACTGCCCCATGTTTAGATGCCTCTCCCATGTCCATAGCCCACATGGATATTCACACTTCATCTCAGGATGGCTGCATGTGTCTAAGCATGGTGGGCTGACCTTGGCTGGAGGTCGGATGCCTGCCCAGCCACTCTCTCGCTCCTCGTCAGCAAAACAGCGTGGGGGAAATAGGATGATAAAGCTCACAGGCAGAGATCAAGACAGGGAGATCACTTACCAAACTAAATATTCTTTTGCTGTATGGGCGTAACAGCAGTGGGGATCTATTTTTAACTCCTGGAGAGACAGAAAAGGCATATGGGCCACTTCTTGAGTGATATCACAGTGTTGCCTTGTGATGATGAAGTAAAACAGTTTCCTCAAAACTTATTGGAATTGTTGATATTTCTATAAAGCAAGGGAAATAAAGCAAAAAAATTGAAAAGTTCTTCATGGCTGTTATACAAACTGACTGCAATTTTTTTTTTTCTTTTTTTTTGAGAAGGAAGAAATGCCATTGCTTGCTCTTTTATTTATCACGGAAATCCAGGACCTGGGTATTTAGGATCCCATTCTCCCACATCTTAAGTGTTGGCAGTACCACCTTTTGAAGGTTCTGCATTTCACCAAAAAACCAGTTTGCTCATGGAAGGGAATGATATAGCTGTCAGAGAGGGACAGGAGAGGTCTCTTCTCATGGAAGTTTATTTTTAAGTTGTCATTTCTCCTTTCAAAAAGGGCTGATTATTAATTGATTTAGTTACTTGTAAGCTCACTTTTTGACATCAAGAGGTAGTTGCTGTAGTAACAAACATACATTCATTATTTCAGATGTTGGGATTGAATACATGCTCGCAGTTACCTTCTGCACATATGTAATACATTCTAGCTTTTTATAAGGCTGTTGGTTACAAATGGCTTTGAAATAACTACCATGCCTTCCAGCTATAAAATCCCATAATAATTATTCATTATATCATCGTCATTTTTATTATGCTAAAAGGGATTCTTCCACACCCCCTCCCACAGCAGAATGTTGTAGAAGAGATTTCTTTTGTCCACATTAATTCAGGATTGTTCAGCACTGCAATACAGCCATATCATCTTTGTTTTAGGGGAAAACTGAATGGAGTGAGACAGCTGCTCCATGAAACTTCAGTAATTGGATTCATGTTTAAATAACTTGGGCAAAAAACCCCTTCAGCTTCCTAGCTTAATTCTTTTTATTATCTGCATGTAATCTGAGTAGGTTCTAACTAGAAGTTCTCTAACAACTAGGCTAGCTGGCTTTATAGCTATAATTTAGGCATAGTTGTACATACCTCTGACAATTCCCACTTCCTGTTACATATTCAGAACATAAAAGACAAGGATGTTGAGATGGTAATTTGTTTCTGAAAATGAATTCTGATTATTTTAACCCCTCTTCCTTTAAATTTTAAAATTATTTCTGCAGCTTGAGGCCATTTATTTGTGTTTAATTTTGTTTTCTTCTCTTTTATATCTAAGACTACAGAAAGAATCTGATTTTAACTTAATTTTAATGTGGTATATGCTGTTATAACATCCAACTGCTTAAGCATATTTTAGGTTATAAGATACACTCACTTAAACTGCTTTGGTTCCAGAGCATCTGATTTAGATACTTGTGCATTCACTTCTTAAATAAAGTGAAAGCATATTGTGTCATACAAGATTATTTTTTTTCTTCATTATCTGATCCTTATGCATTTGAACTTGGGCTTCTGTGACAAAGGCACAGTTGTTTGTCTGCAGATTGAGTTTAACAAGAAGCTGGTGTTCTCTAAGTACAAGTGCCTCATTTCCTATAGCATAACAGTACAGTAATGCTAAGGGCACATAGGTACAAAAAAACATTAAACTCCAGAAAATCCCCTTAAATCTCAAAGCTGGAAATTCAACCACTGAAAGGTAATTGTACTGAAATTTAAGCCTGATGTAATTTTCTTACATGGTTAAGGAGTTTTAAATGTGATTAATAAACTGCAATAAAACGGATCTTTAGAGGCAACTTCAGGGAGATGTTATGGACTCATGTGCATTGAGTGATCATAGTTCCCAGCCAAGTGTACAGCAAAAAGATGTTTTCAAGCCTCTTGGGAAATAACAGGCATAATAATATGCATATTACTGCAGCTTGTAAATTTATTCTGTTAGATATTTATGTAAATGAGGTATTTTTGGAGATGCTGTCTAATAAACGGGGACCATAGGCAAGTGTCTCTCCACCTACCCTGGAGTGTAGTAGCCTTGCATTACAGTAAACAAAGTACAACATTGGCTTAGATTAAAGTTTAGAGAGGGACCCATTTCATTTAACTGTAGCCATTTGAAAGTTAGGCTCTGTCTGACTTAGCCATTAGTCAGTGAAACAAAATGGGCAGCTCAGCAGGGATGCTCGTCCCACTTAGCTTTTAGGTTCCTCTCTAGTCAGTGGAACATGATGAGTGTCTCCAAGGGCAATTTGTTAGCCCAAAGGGCTAACCTAAGAATGAATCCCTAAAGTTTTAGCTGCTGAAGTAAGGTGAGGTGAATTCCATCCCCAGCTCACTAAATATTGTAGCTTGTTGCTAGGGCATACTTGTTTATGACTTGAGAATGATCCAGGATCTCTGTGCTGGAAATTAAATCACATTACTAACTTAAGTAAAGCAGAACATTCGTTTTAATATTGTAGAGCAACACAACATTTTGAATTGTGAATTTCTGAAAAGAAATACCTTTGTCAAGACTTGAGATCTGCAGAGGTGCGCTCTGGTCTGGGAAGTTCTGATGGAGTCTTTAGACTGAAATTTCAGTGATTTATTTTTTTTTGAAGTAT
This sequence comes from Aleadryas rufinucha, assembly GCA_013397815.1. Lineage (NCBI taxonomy): Eukaryota > Metazoa > Chordata > Aves > Passeriformes > Aleadryas > Aleadryas rufinucha. The sequence goes on from VZTH01018845.1 coordinate 75,858, forward strand.
CATTCCATTTTGATAACACAAAGGATTATGGTAGAAAAACACTTTTAAAATTAAACTTAAACATGTATTTTACATTGTACAACATGCACAGTTCCTGTCCTGTTCTTTATTCCTGTATTTTCTAATCCTTAACTTCACAAAAGCTGGAATCAATATATCCTGCAAGCCTTCAAGTGCACAAAGCTAACACACTTCATGTGAGTGACATCCTTTTTCTCACAACTGTCAATGAGCTGATGAAAATACCTAAAAAAATGAAGAAAACTGCTTGTCTCCAATTCTATTAAAGCAACTTAAAAGTTTCAAATTATTCAGCAGTATTGTTTGTGGGACATCTTGTCAGAATATGTGAAATTTCTGGATTGCCTAGAAAGAAGTTCTGCCAAGTTTCTAATCCTGGTACATTCACTTGCATAGCAATATTATATAATATAATATCTCCATATATAATATATCATATATATCCATATATCATCCTAATATAATATAATATAATATAATATAATATAATATAATATAATATAATATAATATAATATAATATAATATAATATAATATCTCCATAGTATTCCATATGTGTAAATAGGTTATTGTTTTTCTGTGGTTCCTGTCTGGCTCTACGTAGTTACCACCTTGGGCTTTTTTTTGGTAGATGAGTGGGGCAGTGGATTGGCTCTTAAATTGTTTTGCATTTGGCCCTGGTGCCTGACTGGCTTCTGCCTTCTGTTTAACTCCTATTTTTTTATTTTGATTGTAGTCACTGTTCTTTATCTCTAATACTTACATTGTGGTGATGTGTTTGTTTTAGAGTTTCCACAGTGTGCGATAGTTTGTTCTTTGTGTAGTCCCATATGTTCACTTACTGACTTGGACAGCAAAGAGGAAAAAGAAAAAAAAAAGAGAAGGAAAGTGCATATGTATTTTTTTCCAACATTTGTAGTCAACACAAAATACACTATGGAAAACACAGTTATTTCAGCAAACTCGAAGCTGAGACCTGGGTAAAGTTTATAGTTTCAATGGGACTCAAGGGAACATGTATTTTTCTGCTAACTCTAAAAAGACTTGATAATGTGTTGAAATCTTATATGTATTGTATTTGTTTTGTCTGTGTAGGCAAGTGCTTTTGTGTGGCCCCTGTATTTCTTGATGTTCTCTACAGCTGACTTGTAGGTGGGTTTTTTGTCTCCAATGTAAAGTGCTTTTTAAAAGTTCTTTAAGAGTTGGTGTGACTTGTGTTTCGTGGATTTGAAGGATTTATTGAAAATATGTTCAGGGAAATAATTTTTATTTCTATGAGGAATTTTAATTTAGTTTCTTGAGTGTTAGGATTTTTTTTCCCTTCCCTGCTACAAAAAAATAGGGATTGCTGATGGTATTGGAGTGGAAAACTGAGAATTCCTGTTTTATGATCTGGTTCCATATAACTGAGTAATTTTGCTCATGGTGAAGTTACTGGTCACATGCAGGTGAATATATTGTACTTGTATCCACCTGTACATGAAGGTAAGATTTTTAGAGTGGCATGTCTTGCAACTTCTTACACATCATTAGATTAATTAGTTCTTCTTCAAACACCTATTATTACTGTTAGTAATTGTTAGTAATTCTTACTCAGTGCAGCTAGGGAAGGATTAGGGTATTCAGCTGTGCCACTTCAGTTGTTGAGGAGGGAACAGGTACCTCCTTTTGATGTTAAGGGAAGGAACTGTGTGTGATCTCTGAGATGTGGCTTAATTGATTGGTTTATTGTCCCAAGCGTGTTTGTTTGGTACCATATATTGCCTAAACTCCTCTATAACTTTGAAAGTTACTTTCCATACTCCATATTTCCAAGCAAATTCAAATGTGTACAGACATAAATGATTTTAAATATCCAGCCAAACAAGGCTGGTTTCAAGACCACTGGAAGTAAGGAATGTCTACACTGTCCATTTTGACCATGTTGAAACTGTTTTCATGAAATTGCTTGGCGAGATGGATTAAGCTGGTAGTGAATTCTTCCAACTACCAGTGGAGCTGAGCAGAATTTATCCTTGTCTCTCCATGATGGTGCTTTCTTCAGAAAGTTGCTGTTCTTAATCTGTGAAAAGGATCTGCACAATAAATATGTAAAGATGGGAGCTCCCACAGGAACATGCTTAAAACTGCACCACATATGTAAGCAGATGTTATTTTGTGGTTTAGAAACATCAACTTCTTTTTTTTTTTTTTTTCTCCAGCTGTATGCCAGGATCTTCCATTTTTGCACTTTCTGGATATAGTCAGAAGTTTATGTATCAGTTTATCAAAAACCAGTCTGTTCTGTCTTGTATTTGTGCCTGATATTGCCAAAGATGCTTAGATACATTTGGATGAGCTTTTTCACTTTTGGATGCATTTTTATTTGTTTATTTTGATGCATGATATTTTGAGATTGCTGCTCTGCAAGAGCAGCAGCCAAAAGGAGATGAGACATCCTTTGTTTAAACAGTTCAAAGACTAAACTGATATAGTAACTGCTTTTAGGCTCTTCAAATTACTTTGTAACAAAAATAATATATTTAACTCTCTCCCTGTTTTAGTAAATGCGATTTTATTTAATCATGATCTCTATTTGCAAATGAAGTGATTTGGGGTATTGCAGTAGGAGTCCACGTCAGTCTGGGCTGTCGTCTGCCTTTTTTCTCTTTAGTCACATGGAGTCCTGGTATCTCCTTTTCCTAGAAGAGCACATCTCTGCTAGCAAATAGTGGACGTGTTCAGTCACAGAGAATAAGTGTGTGTATATGTACAGCTTTCCTTCCTGGGTGTTGTTTTCTGAAATTTGTATTAATTGCTGTTTCTAAGGTCAGGTACTTTTCCTTGCACTCTCTTGTATTGCAGTGTCGAGACATACTTACCAGCAGGTGGAGATCGATAAAAAAAATAATTGGTTGATTAATTGGTTGATCAATCCTCTTTATCAAGTAACCTTTTCAGATGTGTTCAGGATATCTGACTTCTTTTTTCCCGTTCTAAATCCCACTTCACCATAATCTGTTAATTTCTGCTGGTGGAACAGTTTATGCAGAAAGAGCATTTGGAGGGAGATCTCCTGAGCTGCAGAAGGCTTTGAGGAAAAGCTGATGAACGGGCAGAGATGTTGCAGCTGCCCAGGAGAACTCCAGTAACACTTTCTGTGCCTTGGAGAGCCTGGCAACTCCCTGCCTTTCCAGCTGAGTGCCACTGTGAGACTCCTCTCCAAAGGGATGAAAAACATTCAAGATTTCTCTGAGCTGTGCTAAGTGTGATCTATCCATTTGCTACTGCAAAGCAAGAGGGAAGGTTTGAGGATTTGCAGTAGCAGTTAATAATTTTAGCCTTTCTGATGTGGTTCCAACGAGCTTTTTTCTTGATCTTCTATTTTGAGGACTTTACAGGTAACATACCCTGGGAGATCTCATGGTCAAGTTTTTATTTAGCCTAAGGTGGTCTGGTCTTAACCACTGGGTATATGAACTAGGTTTGGGTTTCTTCTTGGGAGACAGCAGCAGCAGAAGCTCAGGGCAACCTTGAGCTGTGTTGGTGGCCAACCTCTTCTGCTTCTCTCTTCATTGTCCCTCTCATAAACAGCAACTTGTTGTGCTGACTCCTTTCTTCCACTTGAGAAAACTGCAGTGCTCAGGTTTCTCCAGGGCTGTGACGTTGCGGGGTGGCAGATGCTCCCAGCCCAGCTGTGCGAGAGGCAGCTGGCTGGTTTGTGTCCTCCGGGGAAAAGGCACTGAGCCAGATTCAGCTTGTTAACTTCCAGCTGGATCTTACTAGCTAGTCTGTCCCAACAGCATGCAGAAATGGCAGCTGACATTTAGGAGGTAAGCATGGAACTGCAGACTGTTACAGATCATACTCTGGCAAAATTTGAAGCACCTCTAAAGCACTGAGAGGACTTTCATAGTATGAAGAATTTGTCCAATAATCCATTTTCAATTGTGCATCTGAACTGGGATAGGTAGGACCTGAAGTCAGCCAGCACTGTGAAACAGACTGCTAACAAACTCCCTAACTGGCTTTACCTTGGCATTTATTTTATCTTCCCTTTTGTATGAGAACTTTGGTCTACATCCTCTCCTCTGCACACCACTTTCTTCAAGAACCTTTCCTTGAAGCCTGAGGAAGTGGTTTAACATTGGATACAGACGCAGGCACACAGACACACACAAGCATAAAATCCCACTGATAGAAAAGGAGTATGACTTCTGTACACAGCGGGATTGATGGGGGTGGGAATGGCACAGAGTCTAAAATACAGACAGAGGAAAGGCAATCCCCAAAGTATATAAAATTCCTATGATTTAAATGACTAAATCAGCTGAATGCTGGTAAGCATTCTACTGGTTCAGTACAGAGTTTAAATGCATAACCCGCAGCCTCTCCATCAACCAAAGCTGAACTGTGGAGCCAAGCATAAAGACCATGAGGGTGGATTCTAAAAGCATCTTACTACACAAACTTAATTGCCATTTTATTGTCAAGTAGAACTAAAGATAAGTTCCCTATCTGCAGCACACAAAACTTCTTCGTTGAACCACAACATGGGCTTCCTTGTTACTGAATTTCTGCCTCTCCTTTGTTAATATGCATCTCATACAGTAAAGAACTGAAGTAAAGATCTCAAGTCAAATGCATCCTGGCCTGGAGTAAGGTTGCATGTGATATATTCAAGGTGGAATAGCAGGAAAGTGGTGTGAATGTGATGCAGTAATTTTCATTTTTGAAATTTTTCTTGTCTATGCTTCCCCTATATGTGTTCTCCTCCTGTAAAATTGTTGCATGCCCATCTCCCTACGGACTTGTTGAAACTCCTTCTGAATGCCCTTGATATTCCCATGTGCCCTCAGACCAGCCAAGCTTATGGCCCTCTGGGGTAAAAAGTTGATGTGACCTGCTTCTCTGCTGCAGAGCCCATTCAGTTGGGTACTTGGATATGTAAATGCTTGAGTGTCTTGCTTCCTAACTGAGATAAGCCTAATTCTCTCTGCACCTAATTAGAGAATGCAGATTGTTCCACAGAGATCTATGCTTTGCTAGGTAGTTGTACAAGAGGACCTGGTAAGACAGCATTTGTCTGGAACTTTGCTTTGTGAGGAAAAGAAAAGTATAAGCTGATGCTGGTACACCAGAGAGGTTTCTCATGGGCCAGTTGAAGGCTTTAGAGGTGTTTGTCTCTGCAGCAGACTCTAGCAGTACCTGTGCCATCATTAGGAACAAAGCTGTGAGAAAGATCACACTCATTTTTAAGTAGAAATGAAAAGCTTGATGCAATCAGCTGAATAAACGCAGAAAAACTCTTCTGCCTACTCATTACCAGCCAAGGCATTTCTTGCTTCTCAACCAGCTATTTATGGGGAAGAAATCCATTCTTGAAAAGAAGTGGTGTTGAAACTACCATCTCTTTATCTGAAACTCCTTCTGAGCCTTGTGGTGGTACGGATTTCTAAGAGCACAACTTGGACTGAGAGTTATGACAAGCTTTTCTTTCTCTCCTAATCACCGCATTCTTCAAAAAGACTGTCCCAGTAAACACTTACTGTTCTCTATTCCTTTTCTCTCATATTTTTGAATATGATAAACTAAGTTTCACCCTTAGATAACCTTATGTCTCTACAAAATTTTATTTAGATGTCTACATTCCTAAAAATAATACATGAATGAAGCGTTCCAAGCAGCAAACCACAGCTTCCTGAGGTATCAGTGGCTGTAATGCAGTTTCTAGTTCAAGGATTTTGTTTTATAAGTGATATAACATTGCAGAGTCTACATCCAGTATTGCTTTGCTGTGCGCTCTTTGTGTGGTTTTTAATGATTTTTGGCTGCAAAGCATAAGTCGTTTAGTTGACTAACATAAACAGAAGATTGCTAAGGTATGTTTTCTGTGGTATGTGTGCCCACTCCTCTACTTAAGATTTTTTAACTATATATTGTTTCTAGCCTTCAATCAAAACACTACCCACAAGTTTTAGTCATATATTTTATCACTTACATACTGAAAGTGCATTTACTTTTGCAGAACATTTCGGTATATTACTCTGATTCTTGATATAAATTGTTTTCTTGGTGTCTAAAGCCATGTTTGCTTAAGCAAACTCTCGTGAAAATGAATCTGATTGGGATTCAGTAGCCAAAAGTTTTTAAAAAATGCATCATAAATGATAAATTATGATTTCAAGTTCATTTGTCTGGGACAAAGCTGAGCATGATAGGTGTTATGTTCCAAAATTAGTTCAGTGACATGGCGGGGGGAGGTGAGGGGGAGAGTGAACTGGTAATTTGGCAGTACCAAAGTACTTAATTTTCTTGACAAAGTTCTTATATTTTAAAACAATTCCATTGTCTGGACAGAAACCATGCACTTTTTAATTACTAGCAATAAAACTAAGGATTTAAGAGCTAAGAGTGTTACAGTTGGAGGAAGCTGTAATTAAGGCTCTGTTTTCTTAAGGAAAACAGAGAGTTCAGACAGCTTTTGAAAGGAGATGGTAGTTACATTTGAACTTCTGTGTAGATCATGTATTGATAAATACATGTTCTCTAGTCTTACACCAGTAAGTTCCGCAGTAAAATACATCCTGAGTAACTTCTGAGTTTGTGTTTCCCAATGTGCTGTTTCAGCTCTAAGGTGATTTATCTAGTAATAGTTATAATTTCTTCTGATTGTAAGTCAGAATTCCTTAATTCTATATCTTTTATCATCTACTGAGAAAGAGAGGTGTAGAACAAAGTAAAATTTAATGGATATGGTTAAGAAGTAAGCTGGTTTTAAAATACGCACTGTGTATTTGCACTCTATTGTAGCCTGTCTGCTTCCAGAGAGTCAGGGAGACACGGCTACTACTGAACACAATAGCTGGAAGGTTGTTGGTCGACAAATAAATGTGGGTGTACTTAAGTATTGTCAGTCAGCAGGTCATTACATGCAACTAAGTCTAGACCATCTTGGAATCACTGCAGAAACCACTGGCATATAAATCCCTCTTAGTCTGATGGACTTCCCAGGGGCAATATTTTTTAGTCGGGAAAGATGCTGTGGAGGCTGGGGCTTGGAGTGGTGATTGCAGCAGCTCCTGTGCGCTGGAGCTCTCACTTTACCATGGCGTTCCAGGGCTGTCAGGACTTTGGCTGCTTTCTCCACTGGCTTCCCAGGCACTGTGGGGAGAGCAGACTGGTGAGCAGACTGTGCTGAGCCCTGTGGGCTTCCCCTTAGCCTTAAATATTCTGGAAGGGCATGAGTACCTGGGACACCCTGTGATGCCAGTTCCCAAATGCCTGTGTTCCTGTTCTTGGTGCAATGAAATACTCTTGTCAGATGGGCAGCACCAGAACTTGGCTTATCTTTGAATTATTTATTCCTATGTTATTCTGCACTGGAATGAAGACTGATTTTGAAACAGGAAGATCTTCTGTAAAGTGGAATAATATTTTCTCAACATCCCTGCAAATGAAAATGACTGTTTTTACATCACAGAATTTTGAAGTATTAGGTAGATTTAGATAAAGAGTTATGTAGTTAGGGAACAGAATACCTTAGAAAACTTTGTTTAGAAAGTCATCACACTAGTGGTGTAGAAGAATAGTGTGACATATAAAACTCTCTTCTACTTTACATTATTTTTCTAATAAATTCTCTCTTTCACAGTTCTTATTGTATTGGCAGATTAGTTGCTGTTTGCAGAGTTAAGCATTTGGGGTGATTTTATTTGAATTTTAATGGGGCAGAGTTCATATCTCTAGCATTAAAGTTTATTTTTTGAGTGAGTTAGTGTAACCAGAACATTTAGTTTGAGTTTGTGTAATCAGATAATTTTGCATGCGAGATAGTTTGGTTTTGAGGCAACTTCTTCAGAATCTAGTTAGAGCTGTGTGTAGATAAACTGCTGCAGTGCTGTGAAGAGGATGTGTGGTCCACAACTTAATGTCCTGATGGACGTCGGTGGCAAGTGGTGTCCCTCAAGTACTGTTCAATATCTTCAGTATAGGTGCAGTGGGATCAAGTGCACTTCCAGCAAGTTTGCAGAAGACACCAAGCTGAGTGGAGTGGATGACATGCCTGAGGGAAGGGGTGCTGTCCATATGGACCCATGGGAACCTCCTGAGGTTCAACAAGGCCAAGTGGTGGTGCTAGATTGGGGCAAACCCCCAGTATCAATCCAGTCTGGGGCATGAACAGATTGAGAGCAGCCCTGCTGAGAAGGACTTGGGGATGCTCGTGGATGAGAGGCTGGACATGACCCAGCAATGTGCACTTGCAGCCCAGAAAGCCAAACATGTCTTGGGCTGCATCCAAAGCAGTGTGGCCGACAAGGTAGGGGTTTCTGCCCCTCTACTCCACTCTGCTGAGATCCCACCTAGAGTGCTGCATCTAGCTCTGGGGCCCTCAGCATAAGAAGGATGTTTGTGAGAGGACAAGGGATAATGGTTTTAAACTAAAAGAGAGTAGACTCAGACTAGATATAAAGTTTTTTAAAATGAGGGTGGTGAAATACTGGAACAGGTTGCCCAGAGTGGTGGTGGGTGCCCTGGAAACATTCAAGTTCAGAATAGGGCTCTGAGCAACCTGCTCTAGTTGAAGATGTCCCTGCTTATTGCAGGGGGTTGGAATTACATGACCTTTAAAAGTCCCTTCCAACCCAAATGGTTCTGTGGTTCTGTAAAATTGTTCATGCGTCCTTCTGTCTGTTTTTTCATATATGAATAATTTTTGAAATCTAAAATAAAATTAATGTGTTTTACAGTGCTTGTGACAAAGCAGAGCTAAGCATAGCACAATGTTTTTGTGCAGGTATATGCCACAATTATGTTTTTCTCTCCAACTTTAGAGATGAAGGAGGCAGGTGTTCAATAAGGACCATAGTGGAGGATGAAGGACAACTGTTCTTTTGGCACCTGGGATTCTTTTTCAGTTTCTAATTTTTACATTTAACCAACCCTGAAAGAGCACACAAAATGTTAAAACATAAAGTGTTAAGAATGACTTTCCAGGTCACAGGTTATGTTTTAAACCAGACTCATGTTGTTGTGGTTCCTGATAATATTTTTGGAACTAGAAACCTGTCAGTGTTTCCATTTGGAGATAGGGAGCTATAACTGGCTATAAAAATATGTTCCCAGCCAAGGCATGCCATATGAGGTTGTTGCTGAAAAGCAATTAAAGTCTGGCAGCTTTGAAATAAGAGGCACATCAACAAGGTTGGGAAATCTGCTGTTTTCTGTTGGTGCTGCATTTCTGAAAGTCATGAAATGTATGACGATAGGTGTATGGTGGCTGTTCGGGGTCTGCTTTTATGGGTCACTGTGCAGAATCAAGTCTGGGTGGATGATTTTGGTTTGTCTTTAGTGTTAAGTTTTCTTGTGCTCTGGATGTCATTTCACAAATTAAGCACTTGATAGATATTTTAACACCTTCTATCCATTTCCTAAATCTTTTGTGCAATTGGTCCTTTTCCTTTGGTTCACCACAATTTTAAGTAGCTCCAGCACATTCTTCCAATTTACAACGTCTCCCTGACTCGCCAGCTGGACTCCACACATAGCCTTGGTGCTCCAGGAAGGAAGACTTGGCATCAAGTGAGTCTGGGGTTAATGAAAGCCTGGAGTGGGAAGTTATAAAAATCAGATGGTTATAGTAATTTTAAGGGGCTATACACCGAGTTTAATAGCCCCGTGGGGAATGGTGGTATACATATATGAGGAGAGGAGGAGGAGAGAATGGGCATAGCAAGGTGCCATTATTTATATATATGTGTGTGTATATATATATATATATATATATATATATATATATATATATATATATATATATATATATATATATATATATATATATATATATATATATATATATATCCCTATTCCCTCTCCCCTTCATTCCCTCTTTGCAGGAGATTTGATATGTTTTGGCCAGAATCCTACTCTGACCTGACTGCACTGCATCATCAAACAATCCCTACAGAAAGCTTGCAGAGAGGGGAAGCTGTTTTCAAGATCCAGTTTTCTTCTCTGGATGCAATGAAATATTTGACTCTGATAATCACACATGATTATCTCTCCTGCATTTGTCGTGGTAATTCTAAATCATCTACTTTATCTTTATTGTGATCAGATACTTATCTGTTTCATTTTATGTTCAGGCAGATGTAAGGTTTTTTTTAAAGGAAAACAGCACCAAAGTTAACTTGGATTTTGTTTTGCTCCAAATTCAGGGTCAGAATCACACGGGCCAATGTTCCTGCTCAGGTGGAAAGAGGTAGTAGCTGGAGGCAGGTAAAGGGTTGGCTGTAATCGCCAACTTCTCATCACTGGCTGCCTGTACTGCCCAGTGTGGAGGCAGTGGTGCAGACTCGGGAGCTCACAGCTCCACGTGGAGGCACTGGCAGTTGCTGTTCGTACAAGGCTTGATGCTTCCATCCTTCTCCCATGGTGGAGCTGATGCCAGATGCTTGATCTCAGTGAGCTGGACCATTGAGTCTTGTCCCATGATCCTGCCTGTAAGGAGATAGTGATGTTACTTACTAGGCATAAGAAAAATTAGGAGTTGCCTCATGTTTAGGGTTATGCTATGTCTTAGTGATTGTAATATTAGCTGCTGAAAATGAGTGTTTAGGTAACAGTGAATAGTGCTATGTTGAGGCACAATGATTATATTTCAAATTAAAAAAAAATAGATAATATAACCTTGTAAATATAAAAAATCTTTTATAAGATAAGGTCTTCTATGGAACTGTCTTGCATTCATTCTCTGTCATTCTAACTCCATAGTGTTAAAAGGTGGTTGTCTTGTTGCTTTGCAAAGGTGGCATTGTGACAAAAAATTCTTGTCTATTTAAAGAATAATGAAATAAAATTCAACCTAAATTCTGCTTTTACTTACATCTTTTAATTATGAAGGCAATGTTTTTTAAGTAGTTTAATAGAAAGCATTGGGAGTACAAAACCTTTGAGGGAAATACAAGCCCTTTTTATGATATTGTTTAATTAGTTGTTTTGTAGGGTTGGTTTTGGCAAGGAGTATAAATGCATATGTATATGTGTGCATGTACTTAGATGCACACACATGCTCATAACTTGAGCAAACTATTCTGGAAAGTCCTTGAGACTCAGCTGTGGAACACCACTGTTGCTTTAGCAGTCATGTTTTGGAGAGGAACTGTTCTTTGGAGAATATTCTAACTGCATCATTTATTCAATTTTTTAAAAATGTACTTCAGGTTAGGATAGCCTGTTTTCTGTATGCTTCACAATGTCAGAAAAATAGTAAAAGCAAACAAACAAAAACCCCAATAACACAGAGATTATGTATCTTGAGATTTCATTTTAAGTAAAGTGTTCAAATATACATTTAAATATAAATGTGTTTAATGATGTTTTTTCAGAGGCAAAAAAAAGTATTATGACTTCCTAAAAATATACCATTGGTGGTAGAGATGAAAATGTCCTTATAATTCTCAGCTGCACCTTTATGTGTGACAAATACCCCCTAAAATCTTAGAAACTAAAAACTCAACTAAGTCTGAGCTACAAAGCGAGAAATAAATTTAAATATGTTGCTTTCTTCCTATGAAATGACTGTGAAGAAAACAGGTTTTTTAGGAGTCATTTGAGTGCACTCTCCTTCCCAGGACACAAGCTTTCATTGCACATGCAATGAAGTAAATTTGTTGTTCTCAGTCATTCTGACTTTTTGTTTTAGAGCCCAGACCTACCCACACAAAGGCTTTCTTTATTACACATAGTTTTGTGAATGAAGAATGTTAATTTTTTTTTTTTTTTAGGTCTTAATATGGGACTTTGGACAAATAAATAGGAGAGCATGTTTAGTACTAATAATTTTTAGGCTTCTCTTGTTAAATAACAGCATGGCTAGGATTTTCTTTACTCAAATGATGTTATTTGGGCTCTCTGCAGGCTTTCTTGAGAAAGAATATTTGCCTATCTTTACAGAAAACGCGTATCATCTGCTTTCAGTGGGAAGAGAATTTTTCTTTCTTGCAGTTAATTACTTTGCGTCAAAATGTCACGTAATGGGAGTTGTAACCATGATAAGACTTAGCAAGCTGAGTTAAAGACCATAGTTGCACCAAAGCTGTACTACACCATCCTTTCTTTCTGGAAAACTACCAACAAACGTCATTCAGAAAACTGTACCAGGAGACTTAAAACTGGAGCATTCCTGGCTGTGCTACTGTCTTAGTTGAAATGATTGGTGTCTCTTAGTGTACAGCAATGTTGAAAATAAAAACCTGTTTGAATTTCTATTTAGCGGCCAGGTTTTCAGTGCCTCATTTGAAAAATTTTCTGTATTTTTCAATAGCTTTTTATTTCAGTGGAAATGTAATTTTTATGTCTGGTGGTCTCTAGAATGAAATGTTTTGAGAACTGATAGGAGAGCTTTGGAGGATTCATTTCTCTTTCATGAAATGCTCCAGAAATGAAATTGTTCTGTTTTTAATAGATTGAACTCTTCTCTCTCTCTCTTTCTTTTAAAAATAAAACGTAAATCCATGTAACTTCTTACTTTAAGCCACTGAACATTCTTATTTCAGAGACAGTAAAATTCTATTCTTTCACTTTTAAGAAAGAAGAAAGCGTAAGAAAGGCTAAGTTATTTACCCCAGTCATAAAAACAGCTGTGTCTGAATTATTCCTTGAACTTAGGGGTGTTTTATCCTAAACTGAGGGCTCCCTGAACTAGTTCATTCCTCCTCTCAGAGGTACAGCCTTTGTTATAAAAGGGAATAAAAAATAAAGTGATTTATTTAGCATATCATAATTTGTTTTATTACAACCAGGAAGGACTGTTATTAAAATACATTGACAAATATTACTACCTTTTACTCAGACTTACGCAGACTAAAGATTCAAACTGGCACAAAACACTCCAAAGGTTACTAAACTATGTGTCACAGACTACAGCAGTGACCAAGCAGCCACAAACCACTTCTGGTCCTTGGAAAAGTGAGAATTAACTACATGAAAATTGCCCATATAGTCCCAGCTAGTAAACCACGCCAAATAATGCAAGTCTAAGCTGATTTGATGGAAGAAAATTCCATTCTGTATGTAATCTGATATCTAGTTTGACTCTGAGTATGTTGGAGACATATATAAATTACACGAGTTTTGATCTAGCATATTATTTCCCCCTCATTATGGTCAGTCTATGATCATTCAGAGGAAGAAAAATAATTTTCCTTCATTCTTGGGAAACTGTATCTGCTGGTTTCATGTTAAAGTTGGTAACCTTTTGAGGTTATTGGCTGGGCCCTGAAGTATGAGACTATGTGTGATTTATAACTAATGTATCTCTGCTCTTTTCAAAAGGTATCTCTGGGGGTAATTGTTAGCAGGTTATTGGCCAGCAGTGATATTGTCTTGTTCTTTCCTGGATCTCATCTCATTTGAGCTGAGCTGCATTGCTACCTATAGGTCTTTTCCTCTGGTGAGCAATTGTTGTCTCTTAAGATGACTCACTTTGTGTGGGAAAGGGTACTTCCAGCCATGAAGATACCTTTTTTGTTACCTTATTTGCAGTTACAGCACATTTCCAAAATGCTTTGTTTCTATTTCATTCATTGATACTTGTCTCCCTCCATGGGAACTCCTGTGTAAAGTCCAGGTATATTCCTTTCCTATGTAAAGGAATATACCTGGACATCCAGAAGACTCTGCATATCCCCATGTGCTTTGTTATCTATTCCACCTCCATAAAACTGTGTTGCACATCATGTAGCTCAAGCTGCCTCCTTCTTCAGGCAAGAAGTGAAATCTGATACTTCACATGCAGGTCATAGGATTACAGGGTGAGTCAGCCCGGAAGTGACCTCTCTGGCAGGATTTGGACTTCACTTAGCAATCCCCTGCTCAAAGCAGGGTCAGGTGTAATGCCAGACCAGGTTATCTGGGGTTTATCTGGTTGGGGCTTGTGGTAGCACAGATTCTTTCCCATGGGAATTTTTCTCTTCTTCTCCCTGTGTTCTATAAATAAACATAAGGTTTGGATGTTATTGAAACTGTCTCTGGAAAGATGGGCAGTTCTACCTGGCCTATGGGCCTAGGGGGAGGTTTTGAATTGACCCAATCCGGAGAAACTTTTAAAAGTCTATATAAGTTTTAGAATTAAATAATAAAATCAGAATTCCGCCTCACCCGATCCGGTCTGGTTCTTGCACTCGGCTAGCGCTCAACAGCGACAGGGGCTTGAAATGGCTGTGCCTTTGTGTAACTGTTCAGGAGTGTTGTGATACCAGTGGGAGTCCTGGACTTAGTGAATCTGAGTAACTCTTGGAGTAACCACAGCATCCATCTAGCTTTGAATTTCCTTCCTGGGCAAGGATAAGACAATATTTCCTCTCTGCCTAGTGCTTCAAGGAAGTTTTGACAAAAATTCAACTTGAGTTGTAATGGATTCAGGCCAAGAAGCCAACCTGGAACCTTAAGTGCTATCAGTTTTCTGGTGCAAACATAATCATTATCTACTCTCTGCCAGCTGCTGTACTGAGGAAGTGCAGTGCTGTGTCTACTCAGTACCCAACTCAGTTTCTCTTCAGACAAATCATATCCACCAGGAAACTACTGGCTTAGTCCTCCACAATACTGTGAGGAGCAATTTTACTTCTGTGTGGTGACACTGGACACACTTCCAAGTGTCATTCTCATCCTATGATGCCTAACCTGAAACCCAGGTTGCCTCCATCAGGCTTGGTCATCTGGCAAATCTACTTGTACAGGCTCTCACAGAAGCTTAGGTCAGAGCTAGCTTTGCTCAGTATAAAACCTGTGCAACATTTCTTCTGCAAAACTTCTGATATTGTGAATATAACCTTACCTGCATTTTGAAGTTTCCTACTTAGCTACTTATATCTAAGGACATTAAATCTTCCAGACTATTCACAGCTATCTAAACCTTGAATTTCTTCATTCATAGAGGCTACCACTTTCTGTACCTTTCCATTTAATAGTGTTCTTTAAAATAAAAAAGGCAAAACCTCCATTTACATGCTGTTCACTATTTCAGATGTTTGGTATTTATGAAACACTCAGCAGTGTGTTCATTGCTATATAATCTGGAGAAATAAGGCATTTTCTTCACTGTTAGAGATTTACAATTGCAGTCAAGCTTTTATTTGTTTACTTTGTCCTTTCCTTTATGTGCCAGTTCTGTTGGACAGTAAAATGTGACAGTATCAATAGTTAAGGTTCAACCATTAGTTTAATGGTAGCTAATATAACAATGAAAGCAACTACTTAGTCTTTGCATCTGTTTATTTCTGGTGGAATTTCTGTATGGGTTGTTTAGCTTCAGAGTCCATATTTGGTATCTATGACTTTTAAAGTGTGTTTCATTGCATCCTCCAGGAAGTGAAAAGAAAGACTTTCCATAACCTCCTTCTCTAACTACTTTTCTTTTCTGTTCCTCAGTCTTTTCTACCTTTTTTAGGAATTGTTCCTTTTTTAGGAAACGGTAAAGTGAAATATCTCCCATCATGCATAAATATACTTCTTGTAGATCACTGTACTTCATGTCTTAAGCAGAGTGTTCTTGATCTTCATGTCTGTAGCTTCAGTGCTGCCAATAATGTTTTGTCTTCAGTGGTTTGGGTGGATCTGGGTTTGGAACTGTATTTTTGTTGGAATGCCTCTACATTGGATCCCTTCAGTTCTCAGTGCTTGAAAAAGTTATGACTTACAATGGAAGACAAAGTAAACCCACCATCAAAGGGGACAAATTAAATCTTTGTTTATTCACCTGCATGCTAAAGATGAATCTTATTCACAGCAGCTAACTGAAATATTCTAGATACTAAAAGACTTGGAAAAAAGTCATTTTTTAAAAATGTCTGAGACTTTGTTCCAATAGGATTTGTGTCCCAGATGTTGATTTGCAGCAGCAATATGCTGGATGGAATTTGCTGTTGAATGTGCTATCAGATAGTGGCACAGAATACATACAGGGGAAAAATGCATTTCTGTGCAATTTTGTAATTAAGGAATAGTCTGTGACAGCTTGTGCATTTCTGAATGACTATAGCATGAAAATCTGAAATGGAAAGTCTGAGAATGTTATCCAAGTGACTTTTAACCGCCTGAGAGGTAAAAAAACCCACTGCCTTGTGGACTCTACTGGCCAGGCCTTCCCACCAGCATGGTATAATGAGGAAAGAGTAAAGGAGTGTTTGTTGTTTTAAGTTTTGTTCCCCTTTGCAGCTTTCACACCAGCACTGTATAAAAAGAGTTTATCCAAGGTATAGTAAGTCTAGCTTCTAGTCTTCTATACTTCTTCTAGGTTCTAGAAGAAGTGTGACTATTTTTCCATATTAGAAATGTAACTACCAGCCTCTGTTTGAGCATCTGCTCATACTTCCCAATGAAATTTATTTTCAATGGAAGGCAAATAAAATGCCCACTTGCAATAAGCTGGGGAACATGGTGATTTTCATGTTCTGTCTTCCCTGCATATCTCTTCCCACATACAAAGCCTAGAAAGAGCTCCTGTGCCTCTTACATGGGTAAGACATAGTAGAAGTAATTGAAAAAGAGATAAAGCCTCAGCTGAGGAATGTGATTTTTCAAAAACCTGTTTGGGGAGACACAGCAATTGGTTCCAAAACCCCACAATTTCTGCTGTAGATGGTTAAGGTCAGCTCCGTGCAGGCTCCCTGTCTGAGTAGCCAGGCTCTTCAGTAGACACGGTCCTGGCGAGACACACTGTCTGCAGCAGAGCTGAGACTGGTGAGTGACTGCGTGGTGGCCTGGTGGAAGGGAGCTGTAGCTGTCCCTTCATTGAAACCAGCCTGCTGGGCCACTGTCCTGTGAAAAGGGGAGATTTCCTCAACCCTTAGTGCGCAGAGATTTCCTTGACCCTTAGTATTTCATTTGTCTGTTAGCATCACAGGAAAGCCAAGACCCTTGTGTCTGACCAGTCTGTTGTTGTCCTACTACAGGAACCTTTCACTGAACAGTCTTTCTGGATCAGAGAGTAGTTTGACTGACTTAGGCAGGGACAAACACCAACAGCATGAAGGAGACCCCTCAGTGGGTGTCCTAGGTTTCAGTGTAAGACGTGCCCAAAACCATGTATTCTATAACCATCTGGCACCAGGTGGGGCAGTGTTTTTCCTTGCCTCCTCCCTGTGGGAGCTATCTTTGTTTAATGGGCAATCAAGGACCCTGCCCATGGCTCATAGATAACTGCCTCTGGACAATCTTTTGTTAATGGGCCCATCAATGCCTTATCATCCCATTGTGAGAAGCTCCACCCAGAGGGAGAAACCAAGCATTCCATCCTAAAATATAAACTGGGATTCCAAACACCACAGACAGCCTTTCCCACTGGATTTCCAGAGGACAAGAGCTACCACTGGACTTTCAGACGGAGACCAGACTTCTTTTTCTGCAGGATCACTGCTTTAACAGGACCACTTCATCTGAACTGCTACCAGCACCCTGACTGACAGGGTGCCAGGTTGTATTCTGACTTTGTCAGTGGTTCACTTTTGTACTATTGCATTTATTTTACCCTTTCCCTATTAAATTGTATTTCTGACTTGGAGTCTCACTGGTTTGCTTTCAAACCTGTACAGTGGGTCTTCCCACTTTATTTGAGTGTGCTACCTGCTGCTGGTGACTTCTAGTGCCTGTGAAGGATTCACACTAATAGTTTATGGAATAGCACTCTTTATTAATATAAAATTGTGACAGGTTAAGGTTTGAGGATTGCGAGTGATAGTATCTGACTGCAAAAATGTATTCGAAGTAATATCTCTAATCCCCAATAAAAGTATTAACTGTACATAGAATATGGTGCTCACCCAACAGGCATCCCTATGGGGGGGAAAACAGGTTCAGCCCATTGACTGGTCCCAGCAGTTATGATGGAGTCTTCCCGAACTTTTCGTCATTCTCAAGTTACTGTTTTTTTATGTTTAGGTGGAGCTTGAGTGGCTCTAGTCATATATACCTTTGTTACTGAGTGGTGTAAAATTATCTTGCTTTGCTTTTAAAAATACAGTAAAAAATGTATAGAGCCCATATTTAATGAGGTGGTCATATCTTGGAGTTGGATAACTTTGGATGGAGATTAATATTATAATTAGGTTATAATGATCTGAGTTCATCCGAGGAGAGCAATTCCACCACCCTTGCTGACTCAGCAGCTGGACATCTCCTATCTCCCCTGGCTGAGAAGTGCTGTGCACCTTGTCAGCTGCAAAGTACCGTCAAGTTCCCCTCCCTGCAAGGATTTCTACAGAGCCTGGCTGCTGTGTCTCCACTCCACCCTCCGTTCCATCCCTCCTGGCTGCAGATTGTGTGTATGGGGAGTCATTGTGGAGCATTCCATACAGGGAGCAGCAGCTGCATTTTACCCTGTAATTTCCGTACTGTTACAACTTCTGTTAGGATGTGAATGTAACTTCTCAGTTTCCTCTTATTTTACCCCCAGCCATCTTTCCTCTAAGGCAAAAGAGCCCCATCAGTGCATGAAAGGCAGTGAGAGAACTGAACATTGGGGTAAATCTGAGGGGTAGAGCAGACTAGGTGTCTGGCCTCTGTCCTATAACTTGATTTGTGCAGTCTTCGTCAGCTATAAATAATCTGTGCTGTTGACAAAAGCAATGGTTGTGGTGCTCTTCTTCCCTATCTGAATTGCTGGGATTTGAGGAAGAACAGCAGCATCTTTCTAAGGAGTAGTTTTGGGGGATTTCTACATTTTATTTTATAGACATGTAAAAAGGAGAAAGTGTAATTAATGTAAAATCTAAATAAAAGCATTTGGGAGACAAGTTATCCTTCAAAAGTATTGCACGTTAAAAGTCCTCTTGAGTTTTATGTTTGGAGTTTCTTGAGGTTACTATACATGAAGCTACTGACATGTCATCACATTATCTGGGGCTTATAAAATATCCCAAAACCCAATGGGAGTTTATGCAAAGCTTGTATCATGAATATTTTTACAGAGACCAAAGATGCCAGATAAGAAAAAGACTTCTGAGATTTGGAGTGAACAAAACTGCCTAAAACTGTGCAAATAGTGTAGCAATGGGCAGATATTGTCCATATTTCAGTATTGCTAGACTATAGGGTTTATAAAAAAGCATCAGTCTATCAACTTGTAAGGAGATGCAACAGAAGTCATCTTGGAAGGACTCTTCTTAGTGTGATGACAACTGAAGCAGCCGCTTTAATAAACAACAACTTTAGCTGATTGAAAGAAGTGGCTGGTTCATTTGTTGGAGTAATGCAATTTGTTACTGTATCTGAAATGGATTGGCCTATAAATTAAAACTCAGAAATGGAATTGGCAACATACATGTGAATGGGCATAATGTAAGACTTCTGAATACCAAATATGAGTACTTGGTGGGGAATGGGTGGGGAACTAGGCTTCAAAATAAATGTCCTGTGAGTGGTATTTGTGAACCAGTTCGTTGGTAAGGCTTGGTTGTTGGTTCTTTTTTTCTGAACAGGCTCTATAGCTGTTCTGTTTACATGAACACAGTAGAGGAGGGCTTTTTTAGTTTATTTATTTTACCTTTTTTGTTGTTTCTGAGTATGCTCTGTGGCTGTGATGCTTGGACCTTTTATCACCAGTGTTTCAAGTGTGAGTGTTGAATTACTCTGAGTCACAGCTGGAAGACATAGAATAAAACTGGTGAATCTGTGAACAAAAAATACCAATAAAAGCTAATACTTCCTAGGACATTGCAACGGGGAGTATGATGTTTTCATCTCTCTATTTCTGTAGTTGTTTTTTTGGAAAGCAGGTTGGTGTTTGTGACCTGCAACAGATGTTCTGTATTTTTTTTCCATCCTGTAGACAGAATGAACTTCCCATGGATAAAATGTAAATTGGTGACAGCTCTGGATTTCCATGCTGGAAAGACAAGTACCATCAGTGGGGAACACTGGGGAAATGCAAGAGGTCTGAGCAACCAGACTGCTCCATTTTCAGGGGAAGAGGAAATGTCTAGGAACTAAACAGAGAGAAATTGTGGAGGAGAATTCACGTCACAAGTAGAAGAAGGAAGCAGCATTCAATAGAGTTAAGGCAGTGAGCAATGGTAGACTGTGAACAGTGGACAGAAGAGGACAAGAGGAGTTAAATGTTTCCAGATGACAGTTGGTATCCAGAAAGTGAACTATGAGAGATACCTTTAAAAGCTCCAGATGGTGAAATGAAGAAAGGTGCCTGAGATACCTCTGTTAGTAGCAGTTCATCCCAGCTGGAAAGAAGATCAGTAATGTTCTCAAAACATCTAAGTAACCAAGCATCCTGAAGCCAACATATGTGTCATTTTATTGGTAAAGTAGACTTCTGAACTTGGTAGTCAGGATGCAATGGTGCTAATGCCTAGACTCACTAAATATTGCAAAATATCTCAACATGTAGGTGGTTTCTTGCGGCTTGCCAGGGTGCTGAAGGAGAATAATATCAAACCGATTCTCAGGGTGATTCTCCATGTCATGGTGGTGGGGAAAACCATACAGGAAATTCTGAAAGTATTCAGCTGGATAGCTGTGTAGCAACAGTGAAATGTTTTGATTTGGAAGTGAACCAAAAGTCCACTGTATTTTGAGTATAGATGGAATGAAGACAAGTCTTTTGGAAGCCTACACTAGAATAACTAGAAAGGTATTGTATCAATAATGAGATAATGAAATGAGCTGATAAGTTTAAGCATGAGAGTAGTTATGCATAAAATTATGATATTGAAAATATAATGAAGACCTCAAAAGGAAGTGAAGGAATAATAACCAGGCAAAATTGCTCACTTACAAGCAAAATTTGATGAGATTTATACCAAACTCATTGAAGTGAAATGCCACTCTACAGTTAATCTGTCTTCAGAGGAAGAGTGGGGGATGTGAAGTTGTGAACAGCTTCAGAGAAAATGATCCCCAGTGGTGAAGGCCTGGTGCCCTGAGAAGGATCTCCTGTATAACAAAAAAATGACTGCTTCCTACCCAGAGCAACATAGTACTTTGGAAATGGTGATCTTTGTGATCAAAGAAATTTACATAACAGAGGAATGTTACAGGAGAGTAAAACCTAGGAAAAGTAGAGAAGTTATATCACTTCTTTATTTGAAATTGGTACAATTGCTTTTCCAATGCTGAGCTTTTATTTAGTATCCATAAGCCTGTTGATAAAATCGTAAGGGATTGATCAAAGGACTGGATATTTTGCCTTGCGGTGAGACATTCTGGAATCTTGCTCTGTTTATCTTACCCATGAGAAGGCTAGGACTTGACCTGATCAGAGGGTCTGCATTGGGAAAAAAATGTTGAAAAACTATTAACAAACTGGCAGGCAAAGATATAAAAAGGTCCAGTGGTTGGTCCTTGAAGTTCAAAATTCCACTGCACATTTTCAACAGTGTGAATGATTAGTCCCTATGATATCTTAACAAAGGTTGTGGTGGTTTCCTTACCACTGACAATTTAAAAATTAAGATTGAATGGTTTCTTAAATTATACATTTCAGTAAAGCAGAAGTTCTGTGGCTTCTTTGTAGAGGGCATCGGCCTAATTGTTCATAAAAATCTCCTTTGACCTTGAATTTTTAAATTAATTACTAGAAACAAACTAGTCTTTTTTTTTTTTTTTTTAGTTGACGTTTTCTGCCTAAAACTTACTTTTGCTTTTACAAAGTTCTAATGAAAAATAGGTGTTTTTCTTGGCCAGCTTCTGTTCATAGCCTGTCAGATGTTTTTCAGCTGTACTGAACTTGCAATGTTAGTACCTTGGTATACTTTGTCGTATTGGTTTATCTAAAATGCTGTGGTTTTTGTTCCATTCCTTGGTGCCCTGAAGACATATGCCATGCACAAGTGTGTTTTATTGAGATAGGTATGGGATATCTTCATAGCGTTAATTGAATTCAGGATTATGAAATCTACTATTTTGCAATAAGTGCAGCTTGTAGTAGTCTTTTAGTTCCTCTGAGTCCCATCTGCACATCTCATGTTTACAGTCGTTAAGTGTCTTGGAGACATTTCTGCTAGATCTGTACTAAAATCCAGTTTCCAGCATTGCTGTGGCTGCAATCCCAGTTAGGGTAAGAGTATCATTAAGCTGGCCATTGTATCAGCAAGCCCAATTTCTGACTTCGGAGAGCTCAAAAGACCAAAGACTGCCAAAGAGTGACACAGCAACCAGATAGCAAGTGATGTTAGGGACATAGTGAGCACGTTGTCCTGGCTCTCTAAAGAAATGTTGTTTAGGGAATGACTTTCCTACTGCTTGTTTTTCTGCCAGGATCTCCTCTTTCTCCAACTGGTTTTGGATTCCTTTGTGTATTTCAGCCTGGTTTTTACAGAAACATAAAAATACCAGGCTCTTGTGGTGAGCTGAAGCACCAGATTCAAAAGAGCTTTGTGACACCCAACAAATGGGTATACAAGAAAGACACAAAGTAGAAGCAGTTGTAGTGTGGGCTGCAGGACAGTAAGATCACAGAAAATCAGATGCTCTAAGTTCTCTTGCTTACAGAACAACTTGTATTCTTGTGGGGAACAGGCTAGACTCATTTTGCACTGTTGATTCTCTTGTGATTTCAAATAGTCATAACAACTCACTTAAAACTGCTTCAGCAACGTGGCTTGAATACATTGGATCTAGACAAGAGTTAAAGTAATTAGCTGACATTTGATTTTACTTGATATGGATCCAAACCATGAAACTTTGAACACCCTTAGGGTTCAGAAGTGTTTCATTCAGTGTTTGGGTACTAGTCTGTGTTCTCAAGTAACCTTTTCAAACTTGGCAAAGTTAATACCAGATTTAAAATAAAGGCACTGCATGGGGAATCAAGTCTGTAAATGCTTTTTCTTTAACTATAGAGATGCTCTGGACTATAGTTGCAGAAGCAGAAGGAATAGAAAATGCGTTACCTGTATTAAGGTGTGTGCTTGTGTTTATATGGTGTTCACACCTATGTACCTCCTTATATGGCTGTACAAAACATTACTCCTGCTGCAAGGACCTTGCAGTCTCAATAGATAACCAGGGCAATCGTGTGCTTTGGGAGCCAGAGGATGGTGCTAACTTAGAGCATGTGTGCATTTTCAGTTTTATGATGTGACGACAGCAGCGCTCTGACACTGGTTAACATTTGTGGGCCTTGTGGAAGGAGCAAGTCTCCATCAGGGATTTGGCTGGAGGAGACCTGCCTGCATGGCACACAGAGATGAGAAGGATATTCCAGGCAGGGTTGAAATAAGGATGAGTAGCATGATGTTTTACATTGCATGTGATACAGTCAGTAATCTGGAATGTGATAGATCATGTTTTATAAGCTTGTTATTTTTTCTTGCAGTCTAATATAGAGGGGAAAAAAAAGAAGTTATGAAGAAATTTAAAAGGAAGTGTATAGATGTTTCTGTTGAAGGTGGAGGCGTTCACTTCCTCTTCAAAGAGCAATTATATGCGAACTGGAGAAGCTGTATGTGATAACAATACATTCAATTTGCTATGTTAAGAAACCGAGATGGGAAGGGAAGAATTTGAGGCAGGGAGGATTTTGTGGGATTTAATGATGGCCTATGTATATAGGGGCAAAAGAGGCACACTTAAGTAGGTATCTTCGAGATGGCATCCTTATGTGACACCAAAACCGGTGCTATGGTATTTGATTTGTTAACATGTATGTTCATTGTCCAAATAATTTGTTAGTAGATCATATCACAACTCTCCATGACTCTGGGACAAATTGAAGTAATGGAAAGGTTGCAGAATTCAGAGCTTCCCATGAAACTGAAGATAAAATAAGCAACAACAATGTGGAAGAACACCAATTCAGTGATACGCACTTTACAATAACTTACTGTGTGCAAATTACCCAGAAATTGTTCAGTTTGATGCCTAAGCAGCACAGTGGGAAGTTTCCAGATTATTTCTCAAAGTTTGCTCTCTGTAATGCAACATACAAATCATATTATCTTCCCCTTACCATTTGTACTAGTTTGAAAGCAAACCAGTGGGAGATCCCAAGTCAGAATTGCAATTTAATAGGAAAATTAAGATAAAGGTACTAATACAGAAATTACTGGCTTAAACTGACAGAGTCAGGATACAACCTGACATCCTGTTGGTCAGGGTGGCAGTATCAGTCCGATTAAACTGTGGCTGCAGTCCTCTTGAAGTGATGGATGTGGTTCTGTTGAAGTGGTGATCCTGTAGAAGGGTCTGGTCTTCCTCTGAAGGTCCAGTGGTGGTTATGTAGCTCTTGTCCTCTGGGAATCCAGTAGGCAAAGGCTGAGTGTGGTGTTCCAAACCTCCGATTATATCCAGGCAGGAATGCTTGGTTCCTCCCCCTGGGCAGAGCATTTCACGATGGGATGATATAATTTTATGAGTCATGCAGTGAGGCTGGATGGCCCATTAGCAAAAGATATTTCCCGGAGTGAGTTGTCAGGGATGTGTCATGGAAGAGATAAAGAACACTGCCTCACCTGTTTTTAACAGCTTATGAAGATGGTGATAGAATACGTATTTTTGGTTACATCTTACATTGTGACCTAAGATACCATTATAATTCTTCAGTGATTTTAAATTTCTTAATGTGCTAAAGAAAGAAAAGAGCTAGGAGACCAACAGGGAAATTCATCAATATGTGACCATTAATTAAGTGATGATTTTGAACACTGCTGTCCAAATTCAGTGTGTGAGTTAAATAATTGTTCATTTAAGTAACAATAAATATAATATACCTTATATCTGAGGATTTCAGAGCAGTTTACAAGTTTTGAATCTCACAGCATCCCTATTAGAGGATAAAAAAATACACATGTAGAAATAAAAAAAATAATTTATTAAGGCTGCTCAGGAGATGAAGAAGGAGGAGGGTCCAGATGTTGTGGTTTGGGAAACCTATACAATTTGCAGAATTACTATATTACTGAACTCTCTCATATATCTTCAGTTGACCTTAAACTGTGAAAGATATGCCATACATTTCCTGAACAAATAGTAGCACAGGATAAGCGAAGAGCATTTAATGCTTTTAGCTCCTTTTCTATGGAGCTGAAGCAGAGGAGTCTGCATCATTAAATTTGCCTGCTGAAAGAAAGGGTTATCAATAAAGGCATCTCACCAGAAACAGACAGAAAAGGTGCTTGGGAAGAGTAACATTATGCGGCAGTAATAAAGGAAAGTTGGACGGTAGGTCAGACTCAGACAGATTTTGTGGCCAAGAAGTCAGAATTTTCATGGAGATCCATGAGAGAAGATGGCCAAGAAACCTACATGGGCACTTGATATGTGTCTGCTCCAGAGCCTAATTCTTGCTCCTCAAGATCATAGAATTGTTTAAGTTGGAAAAGACCTTTAAGATCATTGAGTACAGCCATTAACCCAGCACTGCCAAATCCACCACTAAACCATGTCCCTAATCACCACATCTACACATCTTTTGAATAACTCCAGGGATGGTGATTTAACCACTTCCCTTGGGAGCCCTTGCCAAGGCTTGACAACCCTTTCCATAGAAAAAGTTTTCCTAATATCCAATCCAAATCTCTCCTGGCACAACTTGAGGCCGTTTTCTCTCATCCTCTTGCTTGTTACTTGGGAGAAAAGACTGAACTCCACCTTGCAAGAACTTTCTTTCAGATAGTTGTAGAGAATTATGTGTCCCCTGAGCCTCCTTTTCTCCAGGCTAAACAACCCCAGCTGCCTCAGCAGCTCCTCACAGGACTTGTGCTCCAGACCCCTCACCAGCAACATAGCCCTTCTCTGGACTTGCTCCAGCACCTCAATGTCTTTCTTGTAATAAGGGGCCTAAAACCCAACACAGGTTTTGAGGTGCAGCCTCACCAGTGCCCAGTACAGAGGGACAATCACTGCCCTGGTCCTGTTGGCCACACTATTTGTATCACACACCAGGATGTCATTAGCCTTCTTGGCCACCTGGGCACATGCTGGCTTATGTTCAGCCACTGGGCAGCTTTCCAGCCACTCTTTCCCCAGCCTTCGGTATTGCATGGGGTTGTTGTGACCCAAGTGCAGGACCCAGCACTTGACCTTACTGAACCTTATACTGTCAGCCTTGGTCCATAGATCCAGCCTGTCCAGATCCCTCTGCAGAGCTTTCCTACTCTCCAGCAGATCAACTCCTGCCCACCTTACATCATCTGCAAACTGACTGAGGATGCCCTCAATCTCCTCATCCAGATCATTGATAAAGACACTGAACAGGACTGGTCCCAGCACTCAGCCCTGGAGAGCACCACTAGTGACCAGCTGTCAGCTCTGTTCACCACCACCATCTAAGCCCAGTCATCCAGCTTGGTTTTTTATTGAATGAAGAGTACACCCATCCAATCCATGAGCAGCCACTTTCTCCAGGACAATGCTGTGGGAAATTGTGTCCCAAGGCTGTACTGAAATCCATGTAGACAACATCCACAGCCTTTCCTTCATCTATTACGTGGATCACCTTGTCATAGAGGAAGATGAGGTTGGTCAGGCAGGACCTGCCTTTCATACCATGCTGGCTGGGTCTGATAAGATGGTTGTCCTGTATGTGCTACATGATGGCACTTAAGATGATTTGCTCCATGACCTTCCCCAGCACTGAGGTCAGAGTGATGGGCCTGTAGATCCCTTATCCTCTTTCTGACTCATCTTGTAGATGGGTACAACATTGGCCAACCTCCAGTCAGTTGGGACCTCCCAGGTTGATCAGTAAATGATCTTCCACCATCTCCCTCAGTATCCTTGTGTGGATTTCATCCGCACAAAATTGGATGGGTCTAAGTGGTGTTGCTGACCATTTCCCCTTGGATTGTGAAGGCTTCATTCTGCTCTCTGTACCTCTCTTCCAGTTCAGGGGGCTGGGTACCAGAAAAAGACTGGTCTTGAGGGTGAGTGATTGTTAGATATCTCCTGGCTACTTACAGAATATTTCATCTGCCTCTTTATCCTGACTGGGAGGTCTGTTGCAGACTCCCACGATGATACCTGCCTTGTTGGCCTTCCCACTGATTCTTACTCATACTCAACCTTATCCTCACCATCACTAAGCTCTAGAGAACCAAAACACCCCTACCTCCACTGAGAAGGCAGACTGGCAGACCCTGCTAGTACCCTGTCCCTCAGACACTGGCATACTGCTCCCAGACTTTAGTGAGCCTTGTTTTATCCTTTTTTCCCTTCAAATCTCTTTAAAGCTCTTTCAGTGAGCCCTGCTAACTCCTATGCAAAGATCTTTTTTTCCCTTTGAGACAGGTTTACCCTGTCTGTTGCCAGCAGGCCTGCTGTTTTGTTCCCATTCGCTATATCCACCTGTATAGCCTTTCTCAGTATCCATATATATATATCCATATATATGTGTGTGTGTATATATATATATGTGTATATAGTAGCCCTTAGCTGTATTCTTGCGGTTCAGCAATTGGCTTGGCTGTAAGTCAAAAACATATACGTGATTTCAGCTGTTTTGAACTCCAAAACCACTCTGAGTGGTGAATAAGTTCAGGCATCTTGCATCCTTGCTTTTGCTTTGTTCCTTTTAACTCTTTTGTTAAAGACTTCTCTGAGGAACCTTGAATAAGCTGGAGGAAAAGATTTCCTGAGAGTGAGATCCAAGGAGACTAAAAGAGAAGTCAGAAGTCTACAGGATTGCCCACCATGTGTTAAGCAACAATTGCTTTGGAGTACATGGTCACATATTATTTGATGTGGTTACAGTAAGGCAATCCCTGCCAACAGCGAGATGAGGGATATATCCATGCCTAGCTCATCATTTGTGCATTTCTCTTCTTGTATGTCTTTGAAGNCAGAGCTTTCCTACTCTCCAGCAGATCAACTCCTGCCCACCTTACATCATCTGCAAACTGACTGAGGATGCCCTCAATCTCCTCATCCAGATCATTGATAAAGACACTGAACAGGACTGGTCCCAGCACTCAGCCCTGGAGAGCACCACTAGTGACCAGCTGTCAGCTCTGTTCACCACCACCATCTAAGCCCAGTCATCCAGCTTGGTTTTTTATTGAATGAAGAGTACACCCATCCAAGCCATGAGCAGCCACTTTCTCCAGGACAATGCTGTGGGAAATTGTGTCCCAAGGCTGTACTGAAATCCATGTAGACAACATCCACAGCCTTTCCTTCATCTATTACGTGGATCACCTTGTCAT
This sequence comes from Aleadryas rufinucha, assembly GCA_013397815.1. NCBI lineage: Eukaryota > Metazoa > Chordata > Aves > Passeriformes > Aleadryas > Aleadryas rufinucha. The sequence continues at coordinate 104,012 of VZTH01018845.1, forward strand.
AGAGGAAGATGAGGTTGGTCAGGCAGGACCTGCCTTTCATACCATGCTGGCTGGGTCTGATAAGATGGTTGTCCTGTATGTGCTACATGATGGCACTTAAGATGATTTGCTCCATGACCTTCCCCAGCACTGAGGTCAGAGTGATGGGCCTGTAGATCCCTTATCCTCTTTCTGACTCATCTTGTAGATGGGTACAACATTGGCCAACCTCCAGTCAGTTGGGACCTCCCAGGTTGATCAGTAAATGATCTTCCACCATCTCCCTCAGTATCCTTGTGTGGATTTCATCCGCACAAAATTGGATGGGTCTAAGTGGTGTTGCTGACCATTTCCCCTTGGATTGTGAAGGCTTCATTCTGCTCTCTGTACCTCTCTTCCAGTTCAGGGGGCTGGGTACCAGAAAAAGACTGGTCTTGAGGGTGAGTGATTGTTAGATATCTCCTGGCTACTTACAGAATATTTCATCTGCCTCTTTATCCTGACTGGGAGGTCTGTTGCAGACTCCCACGATGATACCTGCCTTGTTGGCCTTCCCACTGATTCTTACTCATACTCAACCTTATCCTCACCATCACTAAGCTCTAGAGAACCAAAACACCCCTACCTCCACTGAGAAGGCAGACTGGCAGACCCTGCTAGTACCCTGTCCCTCAGACACTGGCATACTGCTCCCAGACTTTAGTGAGCCTTGTTTTATCCTTTTTTCCCTTCAAATCTCTTTAAAGCTCTTTCAGTGAGCCCTGCTAACTCCTATGCAAAGATCTTTTTTTCCCTTTGAGACAGGTTTACCCTGTCTGTTGCCAGCAGGCCTGCTGTTTTGTTCCCATTCGCTATATCCACCTGTATAGCCTTTCTCAGTATCCATATATATATCCATATATATGTGTGTGTGTATATATATATATGTGTATATAGTAGCCCTTAGCTGTATTCTTGCGGTTCAGCAATTGGCTTGGCTGTAAGTCAAAAACATATACGTGATTTCAGCTGTTTTGAACTCCAAAACCACTCTGAGTGGTGAATAAGTTCAGGCATCTTGCATCCTTGCTTTTGCTTTGTTCCTTTTAACTCTTTTGTTAAAGACTTCTCTGAGGAACCTTGAATAAGCTGGAGGAAAAGATTTCCTGAGAGTGAGATCCAAGGAGACTAAAAGAGAAGTCAGAAGTCTACAGGATTGCCCACCATGTGTTAAGCAACAATTGCTTTGGAGTACATGGTCACATATTATTTGATGTGGTTACAGTAAGGCAATCCCTGCCAACAGCGAGATGAGGGATGTATCCATGCCTAGCTCATCATTTGTGCATTTCTCTTCTTGTATGTCTTTGAAGAAGTGGGTTGTGAATGAAAATAGTTACAAGATGAACTGTAGGAAAAGTTATATCTCAAGCCTTTTGGGCAACAGGAGATGGGAACTGTTTTAGAAATGTAAGGCAGTTGGTCTGTTAGGGTGTCTCATTACAAAAGGGTTAACAGAGTGCTGAAAAATCATACATATACCACAAAGGGTAAGGATGCTTTTCCCACGGACAAGGATCTCACCTAGTGAGACTGGTAGCAGAGGACTCCAACACTCAGAAAGTGTCCCACTGACTGAGCTGTTTCACACCAGATTGCTTCGCTTCTTGTCCTGCCTGCCACCCACTAGGATTATTTGTACAAGATCGGAGTTGAATGCTGTCATGCTGAACTTAGTGAGTCCTGTGTGGGGGATGGGAGCAGAGAGGGAATTGGAATGTGGTGTGCAGATGTGTGAAGGTGAGAGTAAAGCTTATCAGCTACTGGTTCCAGAGGGTGGTGGGCTTTTCCTTGTTTTTTTCCTGACTCTGGTGGTGAAGTCATCAGTAGTACAACCTCAATTATCCAGCCATACAAGATAAAAGTACCAGATCACTACATTAGGGTGTGAATACTTTTAAATATTTAAAAATATAACAATTAAACATAAGCCCTTTTGGTGAGCTGCTCTCTGGGTGGCCTCTATTAAAAACCTCTTGAGACCCCAAAGACACTTTCCTTTGTTGCATAATATTTTTCTTTTGTTTTCAGTAAACCAGGTTTGAACCGGAAAATTTCTATGAAGTCCTGTAGCCAATTTAATATTTTAAACAGACCTGTTAAGTTATGCTGATTTCAGGAATATCTAGAGCCATCCTCCCTCTGCTAACCTGCTGTGTGATCCAGCACCTGAGAAGGACTTGACAGCCCATGGGGACAGAGGAGTGTTCTGCAACTCTGCAGAAAGGCAGAAAAATAAAAGCTCATAAGAACAAAAAGTGGTGTGGCTGAAGTTTGTGTCGCAGTTATCAGCTAAGTAATTTAAAAGAAAAAAAGAAAATAATCCAAAAAAATCAGAGCATAGAAGTGAATGCACAGCAGTTGATGACCCGAAATGGTAACCTGCACTAAATGCGCTCCTTTGGTAATGTCTGTGCATATGGTTTTCAGCCCATTCTGGGTAAAATTTTGTAGCAGAAGACTCTTAGAACTTAAGACTGCTACTATTTTTTGGAAAATTTTGTCTTGATACTCAGATCAAGAAGAGTCTGCAAGAAGACAGCTGTTCTAGGACCCTGACACACCCATTCTGTCCCCTGAGGGGACAGCACACATTACTAGTACTGTACCCGTTCTGTAGAGACTTCTGTACTCTGAATATTGCTAGCTTCACAAATCAGAAATTGTGTTAGTGGTGTTGCTTGATTTCCACGGGCATATCATTCCACATGCATATATATCAGGGTGCTGAAGTTCTTATAGTTTGTTGCTGTTGTGTGCTTATGTCCCCAGCTTCAAACTAGAATCCAGCATTGCATTTTTATTTAACTTTATACTGTGAACTTTATAAAGCTTGGTCTCTGCTTGCCTGTGCCTGTGTTTTAAATGTGTGTAAAATGATAAACTGCCCTACATACAATTAAAATGTAGAGATTTCATTTCTTTTTATTCAGTGCCAGTGTAGATGTATGAAAGTGACTGCACTTCCAGAACCCTCCTTTTGAAACTTTTTGTAGTCATGCAAAAGATGAGTAACACTTTAGAGGATAGAAGACCTCCAGCCAAAATACTTTTCAAATGATCTTAAAGTGTAATTTATCTTCTTATTTTGCAGCTAACTATGGACCAAATCCAATTTGCAAAGGTTGCTTATCTTGTTCAAAGGATAATGGGTGCATCAGATGCCAACACAAGTTATTCTTCTTCCTGCGAAGAGAAGGGATGAGGCAGTACGGTGAATGCTTGCATTCCTGCCCATCAGGGTACTATGGACTTCGAACACCAGATATGAACAGATGTTCAAGTGAGTTATTTTTTGAACCCTTACACTCACTTTTGTAGGAAAGCCGTAATTCATGCTCAGTTTTTAAGATGATATGTTGTGGAACAGAGTTGTATTTTCACAGATGTCTCAAGATCGTCATAAAACCTCTTTCCTAAAGAAGGTCCCAGCTCATTCTGAGATATGTAACATCCAGCAGATTAAATAATTGATGAATTGACCTATTTTTAAAAAATTATTATTGGTTTAATTAGAAGGGTAATTTTGGAAAAAATATATGATTCAAGCAGATATTCCTAGTTTAAAGAAACAAGTTCCCACTATATGAAAATAAAAAGGATTAAGAATGAATTTAACATGTAGGTACCAGTCAGTATTAACACTAACATATGGGTGGGCTTCTCGTCATACTTTTTGTTCCCACACAAATTTCAGGTGACCAGACACCTCACACCAGACATGCTTTAATATGTAAGTGTTGCTAATTTAATAAAACAGATGTACTATTAAAAACAAACAACCAACCTTTCACTTTTAGTGAAGCATTTTGTTTGGAAATTTACAACCTGCTAATGTGCAACAAGATTCCCTGTTTGCATGTTTGTGCCTAGAAGCACAACTTTTAAAATCCACGAGTGCTCTGGTATCTCACATTATTTCACCTCTGTCTGGCAGTTGTGCCGACTTGTATCGATTTTTCCATATGCTCATATGTGGAGTATTACCCATATGGATTATTAATCATTGCTGTTACCTCTAATTCCTGTTTAGAGAGAGAATGTTTTTGTCATAGTCTAACCAGAATCAGGTCACCTGACATAAGAACCTGAAGTGAGAAATACCTTTTCTTTGTTTCCTGCAATAACCAAGTGTCTGTTAAATGTGTGGCACCTTTCCCCTAATGCTGTGCCATGTCATTGGGAACACCGAGCCGTGAGAAAGCGTGTGCTGGTTTTCACATCACACATAATCTTGAGACTCACATGAGGTCACTCAGTGGCAGTCTGGGCTGGATGAGGAGCACTTACAGCCATGCTTGGACCTGTCCCAAACTATCCCACCTCTTTCTCCCCATTCCCTGCGTGGGCTCCATGGATATAGTATTCTTCCCAACTGCTGTGTAATATTGCAGAGTGCTGCCTAATCTGTACCAGGTGGTTAAGTTTTGATAAAAAAATTAAATGAGACAGTAAATGGTTTATACATCCATTCTGTAAAGTAATTTAGAATCTTGGCTGTAATTTTCATAACACATTTGTGAATTCAACAACTCTGCTTGAAACCTTTCAAAACTGGGCTGTAAATGCTTCCCCATGTAAAAATTTTTTTGAATATATTTGTACGTTTAGGAAATAGATTAATTTATCTGTGTTAGCCTGTATTGTGCTTGTGAGAAAGGCAAACTAGTCTGTATTGGCAGTATTCTTTATTTTCTTGAGAAGGAAATAAAAAGAAAAGCTAATTGCAGAAGATGGAGGGTGAATTCAATCTAATATTTTTTTTGTTTTACCACTTATGGAAAGTGGCCTTTTTCCCTGAATTACAGGATTGATTTTGAAAAGTGTAAATGCAAGTTGTGTCCAACCCCTACTGGCATGTGTTGAGCACTTGATATTTATCTCACCCTTATGCCTGTGACAGTCTGCCCCTGTGAGAATAATGATGCAGTTGCATTTATGGACCAGTCCTGGTTCCCCTCTGATGATTTTTGTATTGTATATTTTTATGTTAGTGTAACTTCTAACTGGTGTAGTTCTAAATCACTTCCCTTTTTTTTCTTGGTTTGGTGATCTTTGCACATTGTGGACACACAGACATTTTGTGGATTGAAGCTGAGTTGAAATAAACATCCTTAAAAATAGAATAGGTTTCTAAGATCTTAGATATTCTTATGTATGCTTACAGACTCCATTGCTCAGATAGTATTATCTCAGCTAAAAAAAATACAATTTTTGGCTATGTTAAAATCCTTATGGGAGTTAAAGGGCTTGAATTACATAAACTGAAATAATTTCTGCCCTATTATTGTCTTTATAGACATAAAAGCTGTTTAACATTTTATTACTGGAACACTTGCCCATTTTTGTTAGAGAAGCTATAGAAGGTATTTTTATGGAAAATGTTGTCTTGATTTTAAAAGCCAAACGTTGTTAGTGCCAAATGTAACACGATACATACCACAGCCAAGTGCAGTGGCTCTAAAATTATGGAAATTTTGGATTTCAAGACAAATTTTCTTTTCTACATTTAAGCAGTATGTGTGCCTAGAATTTGCTAAGTGGTTCTAGACTGTTTTTCTAGTAACAGTAAATTACAAAATTTGAGACTGCTTGTCTCTAGAAATCAATGTAATTGAGTTTCCTGCTGGATATGATTTCCACCTTGAACACTGCAATATGAGAATGCAGTCCTTTTGGACATGAAATTGGAAAATGTTGAATCTCTTCTGTAGAATGCCCAAGACACAAGCTATGCTTTGTTAATTTTCCAATAATTTTTTAATAATTAATGACTTTGAACTGAATTGCTCCAACGAGATAATCTCATGAGAAAAAAATCGAACTGAATTTAAAAAGTAAGATGCAACCTGTCACTTCAGTGGGTGGACTGATTAATGGATCAAGCCTATCTTGAACCTTTCAATTTAGTCTATAGCTGTAGTAACCTTTATAATTTTAGGAGGAGAAACCACTCAGAGATTAGAAATTACAGCTCACTTCAGCTTTGATTGGCTACTTCACTTGATTAGGTTCATCCTCTTTCTCCTAGGAAGGCCTAACACTGTAATTTCCCCTTCCATTCACCTTCGGTAAAAACAAGATAAAGAGAAGCTTTTAAACAAATTGAGCATTTATTAAACATGTGTAGTTAATTCAATGCATTAAGAAAGGTAATGAATTTTTTTAACATTGCTACAAAATAGCAGGACTTCATTAACATGTTGTTGCTTGAACTATACTTATGTAGTATAGTAGAGCATATGACCTTTTGAGACTGTTGTAGTCGGTGCAATTGTAGCAGTCAGAGGGTTCAATTACCAAAAAATTCTGGAGAGAATTAGCACAGAAGGTGTTGCTGGTCGATGACAGATTGGTGTGGAGTGCCAGTGGACATGTCAGGATGGCAGCGTGAAGTTAGATCTGTAGCACCAATGCTGTTCTAGTGAGCAGCAGAGGGATGGGAGCAGGAGTTGGAAGGAGTGAGTGTCATGGTCATGGGGACAGTCTGGGGACTGGTGAAATTATAAAAGAGTCAGAGAGATCTGAGGCAAGAAGAGCAGGGCGCTATAAGCCAGAGCTCAGTGTGAAAAACCAAAGGGTTAAGGGCTTTGGACCGAGCAACAATTGTCACTCTCCAGGATAACCAGCCTCACAAGTTATGGGCCCAGAGACTTTTCTGGAATGATGCCTCAATGGAAAGCATCAGTTTGACCTTCAAAAAGAAAATGTTTTAATATGGAATAGGATATTTCTGAACAGCCTACACCTGAGTCTGTCATCTATTACAGGTCATATTCCTCTTAAATTTTCAGAGAAATACATATTTCATAAAGGCAATAGTTGTTTGCTTTGGTTTGTTAGGGATTTTGTTTTGGGTTTTTTTGTTTTTTAACAATTGGTTATCACTTTATGTCTCCTAGTCATTTAAGAATAGTTATTTTTTGTGGATTAAATGTCTTAATAATAGAGAGAAAGGTCCAGAAAAATTGAGGCTTTTTGCACGTGCATATGTGTAGACACGGACATCAGATATACGACATGAAAGCATCCACTCAGCTATTTATAGGGTCAACTCATAGAAAAAAAATGTATTCTGCTTTCAGAGATAAATTATAAACAGAAGACAATACATACAATACATGCATACTTCCCAAAATAATTTGTTGCATCTCAGGTTCATTGAAACTACTTACACATGAAAATAGTTTACATTGAACATTTTTCCTCCAAAAAGATGTCATTAATTAAACTATAACTAAACTAGGGGTTTTATCTACAGTTTGATTTTAAAAAATAGGATTAGAAGGACGTAGGGGGAAATGTGGTAAACACAGTTACCTGTAATTTCTTCTATAGAGCAGATGGATTTCAGGATGACACTATTATAGCACTTCTGGCTCTGCTATTGTATTGCTGTATAAGTCCCTTCATTTTTAGTCTTACCCTAACTTTGCTGTCTCGTTGTTCCTTATGATCCTTTTGATTTAGGATGCAGAATAGAAAACTGCGACTCCTGCTTTAGCAGGGACTTTTGTACCAAATGCAAAACCGGCTTTTACTCGCACAGAGGCCGCTGCTTTCGAGGGTGTCCCGCTGGATTTGCAGCCTTGGAAGAGCTTATGGAATGTGTGGGTGAGTCTTCTAGCACAGCAGTGCTCCTGAAGTAGCTCTTTTGCCGGGTGGCCATATTCAAATATGGCACTGCTTTAAGATGATGCTTAGTATTTCTTATCAGGAAATATTCAGTAATGAATTATATCTTGATTTCTTTACTGATAATACTACTAAATTTTTCCAAACTTTAAAATACTGCTTTATTGGGAATGCCACTCTGTTGTGCATCAGAAAGTTCTGTCCTGTTAACTGTAAAATCACCTTGTATGAAGATTTACAACTCAGAATTCGTAAGATTTCAGGAATTCTGTCAGAACAAACTCTTTCTTTCAAGACTATTGCTTGCATTTCATGATGAAGAGGACTTGGAAATTTGGAGTTTTGAGCTTTCAAAACCCCGGTGACAACCAAATAGGATCTATTTATTAGACAGAGGGAAAAAAAAAGTCAATCTCATTATTTTAGTAGGGTTTTTGAAAATTTGGGACTGTCATAACTTCTATACATACAGTTTGATAGTCTGATTTTTTTTGGTTGGGTTGATGCTGGCTAAAAAGATTCTTTCAGGTTCTGTAAGAGATTTTAATTTTGTTTCTAGCTTTTACCTGCTAATGCTAAAACTGTAAAGTGTTGCTTTCTAACAGTGTACAGTGTATTCTAATTAAAAAAAAAAAAAGGAAAGAGAAAAAGCCAAACAAACCAGAAGAATTGCTCACTTGTATTTTCCTTTGCTTTATCAGAAGGCTGTGAAGTGGGTCAATGGAGTGAGTGGGGAACTTGCAGCAGAAATAACAAAACATGTGGATTTAAGTGGGGCCTGGAAACGAGAACAAGACAAATTGTGAAGAAGCCAGCGAAAGACACAATACCATGTCCAACCATTGCAGAATCCAGACGGTGTAAAATGGCCATGAGGCATTGTCCAGGAGGTAAGTGTAGTTCATGCCAGAAAAATCTTTATGAGCTGAAGGCCAAATTCTGTCTCTGTTCTGTCAGCCAAGGCTGAAAAACAGCAATACTACATCAGTCCTAATTTGTATAGCAAGATTCCAGGGAAACACTCAGCATGGGAGTAATCAGTCCTTCAGCAGACTGTGAAACTGTGTTTTTCGTGGTGTGGTACTGAGGGTTTTTAAAGAGGTGCCTCATGGAAGAACCATAATAGGTTGCAGTTTGACCTTCAGCATAGAAATGATGCTGATGGTGGAAGAACTACTTGTTCTGCACATGGCAGGAAGGATTATGATTCTAAACTTCGCTGCAGGTGGCACACCCAGTGTTGGTGTGATGAATATTTAAATTAAAAGAAGTTAGTTACACATGGCATTGTTAGCTGGAACTATTAGCTGGAACATATTATTTATTTTGAATTTTGTAGATCAAGGCCAAACTATGATAGATGTGATGCAAGCAGAACAGTGATAGATACCAAGATTTTCAGTATGAGACCAGCCTATGGCAATTGCCCTAAGTAAATAAAGAAATACTCAAACTTCTTTACCATGGCAAGACTTAAGTAGTGATGCTGATGTGAAAAAGGAAATCGAGTTTCAAATTTGGGCTTGGTTTTTTAGACTCCAAACTGAAGACACATCACTGGTAGAGAGTTTTTTTAAGTTGAAAAGTTTAACCTCTCAGTTGTGTATCCTGACCACTTAAACAGGTTTCAAAATTTGTAGGAGAGGTGAGTGATCAGCAGGTGATAAAGATGCCATTTATCATCACAGGGTTAAATAAAGAATGGACTTCAAGAGATCTCTAGTCCAACCTCCTACTGCTAGCTGGGTCAAGTGTAAAATCAGACAAATAAAAAAAGAAATAAAGGGTTGAAGAATCCTGAGGAAAGCCATAACATGAATAAGATAAACCTGACACAGTCTTAGAAAAGGTACTTAAATAATTTGCTTTGTATTCTGGGATTGTTGAAGATGTCTGTCTTGGCTTGAACATTCTGCCTACCAGTGTGTATGTATGTTATGGATTAAATCTGTGTGAGCTTCATTTTTGTCTCTAGGACCGTGAGACAGTCTGGAAGGGTGTATAAAGTTGATTCTCTGTTATCCAGGTTGACAGTCTGTGATGTACTTTGCTTCCCTGTCCCACTCCCTGTATTCATACACACATGGATGCACACACAGGGCATAGTCACAGTGGTGCAGGGGTGCATCGTACAGCACAGTTAATCTGCAACCCAAATAAACTTCTCAAAGGCACTGAAGAATGGAACCTACAAAATTAACATCTCTATAGGAAAGAAGAAGAAAAGGTAAAAATGAAGGCTGATTTGGGCTGCCATGTTATGAGTGTGATGGTATCTTTGAATGTTAGTCAGCTGCCTCTACATCAAGGTAGCTACACTTACTAGTGCTTGCAGCCTGCTGAGTGCTCCAGTTAACAGACTCTGAAGCCCCCAAATGGAGTTAGTAATCAGATCAGCTGAGGAAATGTCTTACTGCTAAAATGATAGAAAATAAAAAGGGCCCATGTCAAGTTCTACTAAATCTCCAATGAATGTTTTCTTTCTTTCTTTTCATTTGCCTTCAAATGCATGCAGTTGAGCTTGTAGTGGAAAGTTTGAGAAAACTGCAGAATTTTTTCAGTTCAATATCATGTGGTACAGATTTAGTCATTTATGGTACCCAGTGTGTATAGAGGGAGGTATTTTATGGATGCAGTATCCAGCTTCTGTAAAAATTCCTAGCAAGTAGAAATGTGAGTTTAGTCTTGGTAATTTAGTTAGGATACAAATTATTCAAATTGTTGTAAATAGTTCGAGAAGTGTGCTTAAGTGGACCATAATATTCAAGAATGCTGTAGCATGCTCACGTAACTGTGTTAATTTGGAGCTATCAAACATTCATACCTTTTTGTGGCATATTCTCTTTGGTTGTTTCAAATTTTCTTGTCCAGCAATTCAGATCACTGCTTAAAGATTTACATCTCAAATTTATCTTTTCAAAGGCACAGTGGCTTTCGTGAGAGTGAGGATATCTATTGCCTAGTGTCCATATTGTCTCTATATTAAGATCTCTGATCAAATCTTTGCCTTTTTTTCACTACATACCAGGAAAATTGTTGCTGCAAATACAAATTCAGTGTAGTACTTGTAGTACTCTTTCATGGGCTCCAGTAAATCATAAAGATTACAGTTCTCCCATGGTGTGGAATTCCCTGCATCTGTTTTCGGAGATAAAAAAATAAATATGTACAAAACTGCAGGTTTGAACTCTCCACACTGAATACCAGTGTTTAATACTGCTTCTGTGCCAACATATAAAACACCTCCCAGAGTATAAACTCTTTTCTCTCTCCTAAGAAACTTCTGGGAGAGTGTTAGTGGTGTTTTAAGTGCCTAGGGTGAGTCTTCCCCAGACCTGGTTATCTCTACAGGTGAGTAAGCCACAGAGGCTGCCTTGTATACAACTCCTGCTTTGTAATAAGTTTTGATTTATATTATGTACAGGGCTGGTCTAAGACCCTGTTCCTTTATCGTATTTTAGTTAGCAGGTTGCCCTATTAGACATTCAAAATATTTTATTGCTTATTTTATCACTGTGGGAGGCACAGACATGGGTTAAGGTTCTGGCTGCTAAGGAAGAGATTCGGTGTTAGGAATTTTGTAACTGAACTTTTAAACTGAGGAAATAAGAGAAAAAAATTGTAAGGTTAGCACTTCTGGGAGACTGAAGAACCATAATCCCTGTAAATGTCAGTTGAAAGGCTGTTAATAAATCCTTTCATCCTAATATTCTCAGTACATAAACTCACACAAATGTGGAGAATAAGTATTGGATTATATAGCTAAGATGATTGTGGATTGTGATGGATTAAACTGAGCAGAGGAAGTAAGGATATTTCTGGTAGAATAGGGTCAAATAAAGTGCTTTTGTCATGTGCTTTCTACTTCTGTACATTTTACAGTTACTATTTATGGTCCACACTACAGGGAAAGTTCCAAAACAGGTTTTTACACATTTGCAGTAGAAGGAGAGTTAAATTCTGCTTTCCTACCAACTCCTTCAGCTTCATATTTTTAAGATGCTACCCAGCTGGCCATATGGCTATGGTACAACTCTGGTTTTCGATGAATTATGTATCACTTTCCCAGTATTTGCAGAGTTGTAGAGATACAAACTGGAATACAAGTGAAAGATGATTTCACTTCTTTCCTACTGAAGCCAGCAAAATAAGAATAACACTGGTTTCATATTTGTTAGTGATATTGTTTTAGTGTCAGTAGTAATTGATTTAACTGTTATTACCATATGGAAATATCACATTTGTGTATCTGTTAATGTTATGTAAGTTACCCTGTGGCCTGACTGTAACATGAATCTGACTTTGAGCGGTTAGACTTAGACAAAGGAGACTGGGATTGTTCAGGCCACCTTCTACCCATGCTGGCCTCTTCCTGGTTAGGAGTTTTCTCTCCTAGTTCAAAAAGAGAGAACATGAGAATTTTTAAAAAACAGTGTTGGTTTTACGACCAATGGGGGAATCAGCATTCAGAAATGTACAGTAGACTGATAAATCTTGCTCTCTTCGTTTCCCCATATATTTACTATAAATATTTTATTTGTACCTCTCATTTTTATGGTCGTCATGTTCACCTCAGTAATTGCTCCTCTTTTGTTTGCTGCAGGTTGATTTAATTTTTCATATTAAGTGTTACATAAACAAGCAAAGCAGCTCTCTGCTATTTAGTGTTCATTAGACTGCAATTCTTCAAGCTATCTGATACTTGAATATTACTCTATGCCAAACTAATACTTCTGCAAGTGCACATTGCTGGCCCATGTCCAGCCTCTCATCCACCAGCAGCCCCAAGTCCTTCTAGCTCACCAAAGCCTTCTGTTTTCCAGGCTCAACAAACCCAGTTCCTTCAATCTCTTCATAGAGTAAATGCTTCAGCTCCTGACCATGTTGGTGATGCTGTGCCAAACTCTACCAATATCTTTCTTGATCTGGGGGACCCAAAGCTGCACGTGGTATTCTAGATGCGGTCTGATGAATGTCAAATAAAGAGAGATGATCACTTTCCTTAATCTGCTCTCAGGCTTTATTAACAGGTCAGCAGATTGAAGGAAGCGATTGCTGCTGCTACAGCACAAAGTTGGCTCACACTTTTAGCTCAAATTTCATCAGGACCTTCCCAGGAGAGCTGTTCCCCAGCCAGTCCATATCCAGCCCGTATTTTTTCAGGACGTGCTTCCTTCCCAGATGCAGGACTTTGCTCTTTGTTGAATTTCATGAGGTTCCTTTCAGCTACAATGAATCTTTTCCTCCTAAGTGTGAACTAAAAAACCATCAAAATAAATATAACACCAGAACTCAGTGGATGATCTTTGTGATCAGGCAGTTGATCACATCCTTTTGAGCTTTTTGATATATCTACATTGGTAGTACCCAATGTTGAAAAGTTTGTAAGCTAGGACTCTTTACACTTGTAGTTTGTCTTGGTGCCACATATCTACAAACACCATCTGCACTTTGAGTCATTCTAGGGCATTCTCTAGGTGGGGCTCAGTAAACATAAACACCATATTTTCTGTCTCTTATTGGTTATGCTATGTTGCCACAAGAACAGATAGCTTAAGTGGCAAAGTCTGGTCCAGGAACTGTGAGAATTCTCGCCTCCTCCATGAGGACTGTCAAGCATTTGGCTGGATTGGTCCAATAGACTGTGTAGGCACCATCCTTGGAAGTTTCTAAGACCTGACTTGACAAACCCTTTAACAATCTGGTCTGAATGGTCTTGATCCTACTGAGAACAGATGTTTGGACTGGGGACCAGTCCAAATGATTCTATCCAAATGGCAGAAAATGCTGTGGCTATATGCTGAAGGAACACTGTTCTTCCTGTTTGGGCTTTGCAGAATTTCTGATATCTTCTACTCTGAATTAGAGAAAAGCTGGAATGACTGGTTGTAGGGAATAGGAGCAAAACAAATCTTTACTGTGGTTGCTATAGTGCTGAAATATCTTCATTTGGCCTATTTTATTCTTGTTGAAATTACATGCAAAGTATGTGTAATGTTTTGAATATAGTGTTAACTGTTGTTTCATGCATTGCCAAGTTTAGCCTTAACCAGGACAAAAGTTTAGTTCAAAGTGCTGATTTCTTAATTTATTTGTTATTATTTGACCTGTTCACTTAGTTGTCTTTGGCTGGATGCTGTACACTTCTAAATTCAAAATCATGCATAGGATCTAAAAGATTTGTAGCACAATGTACCTCTATTTTAAGTTAATGCACTATGGCAGTTTAAGAAAACATTGAAAGACGAGCAGAACTATAGAAATGCAGCTACAGGACTGTATTTTGGAGTTGCTGTGACTTTTCAGGTCTTAAGAAAAGTCTAATTTTTTGACATTTTTAGTAAATTGAGGATTTCATTCCATTGTTAGTTAAGTCATGACATAAACGTATGTGTCAAGTTAGACATAAAGGAAAATGATCCTGCTTAGAAAAGACTATCTTACAGGTTGAGGCATGATGTGAACAGGGATGGTAGCAAACAGAAAGCATTGTGGCTTAGGGAAAGACGACAAGATTTACAAACAGATCATACGACTTCGCTAGTACTTCATGGATCTTTAAGACACTGGGATATTATTTATCACTGTAAGACTAAAACTAGGATTTACAAGACTTACCAGTATTTTAAACAAGACTGTAGTACATAGATGTTGTGGTTTGATGCTGGCTACGTGCCAGGCACCCACGATAAAACTATTCACTCATTTTCCTCTGCTATAGCTAAGCAGAGGAGGGGAAATTGAAAACTTCATGAGTTGAGAGAAGGATTATTGAAGAAAAACTTTAAGGCAAAACAGGTTCAAAACTTAAACAGTATAAAGAAGATTTATTATTGACAGAATTAAAAGTAAAAAAGGGTAATGAGAACCAAAGCAAACTTTCAGAACACCTTTCTTCCCCAGTCCCTCCCTCTTTCCACCAACCATGCAATGAAACAAACATGGGGTTTTGGTCAGTATTTCACTTCTTAAAAGTCTTTCTTCAGTATATTTAAGGAAAAGAGTTTCTTCTGCTGTGCTGTGGGATCCTTCCCATGGGAGATAGTTCTCTGCAAACTTTTCTAGCATAGTGTTAACTTTCACAAGCAATAGCCCTCCTGAACCTGCTGCAATGTGAAATCCCTCCCACGGGTCAAGCAGTCTTCCCACCACTGCCTGGCATGGGTCATTTTAGTTCATGGGGTTTAGTCTTTTAAGGATGAGCTGTTCTAATTTGGAAGTGAAGGCTCTCTTCCTCAATCTCTAAAAGCAAGGGTCATCTCTCTCTGTCCAAGTACCTCACTAGATTACAGCTTTTCAGTATCCACGTGCTCCAGTGTGAGTACTCTTCTTCATGGGCTGTGCATGGATCTCTGCACCCCCACCATGCACCTCATGAATGATAGGGAAACAGTTTGTTGTATTATAGTCCTCACCATGGCTTGCAGGAGAATCTCAGCTCTGGTGCTTGGAGCACCTCCTCCCTCTCCTTTTCACTGACCTCAGTGTCACCATGTTGGTTTTCCTCACGTGTCCTCACTTTTCCTCTGACTTGGAAGAAAGTTGGTGGCTGTGAGTTGCAGTTGACAGCTTGATCTTGTCCGGGCTCCGCCATCGGGGAATTGTTTTCCATGTCTCTCGTTGCTGGCCACATGGTCCCTGCCATCACCGCACAGGCGGCTCTGGCCTCAGGAGGGCCCCGGCCATGCGGCTCCTGGCGGCCGTGCTGGGATGGCCCCCGGCGGCCACTGCCGGCATGGCTCTGGGGGCCCAGCGGCCCTCTCCAGGAAGGGGCCCAGGTGCCCCCTCACCAGCCCTTGGAGGGGAGCAAGAAAAAGAGCTTCTCATGGTTTTTCTTTTCTTAAATATGTCATCACAGAGGCGTTACCAACCTGTCTAATTGGGCTGGTAACCTGCCCATTGTCAGAGCCTTCAGCGACTGGCTCTGTGCCAGGCATAGAAGTTTCGAACAGCTTTTTCTTTTTTCTTGCCCCCACAAACCAGGTTTTGTTAAACCAACACAACAGAATATACAACTATCATTGCCTACTGCAGCTCTCTGTTAATTTTGCAGTTGCACTGGACCAAATTTGCCCTTGTTTGCACTCACCAGATGGGTAGGCTGCATTAAGTGTAGTTCCACTGAGTACTGGCTCTGCTAGGATCCTGATGTCACCAAGCAGGCTTTCCTCATTAATGTATTTTGTGCATGCCAGTCTGGCCAAGAAGACTTGGCCTTAGCTTGTCTGAAAATATAACCCATAATTTTAATTTACAAAGCATGACTCAAAGCTTTTGAAGGAGAGAAGGAAAACCTGCTTCAGCATCAGTTTACAAGAAATAAACTCCGCCAAAAACACTTATTTGCATAGTGCACGGTGAGAAAGCAATAGTAATAAGAAAATATTTTTGTATTTTAGTTGATGGCCATTCTGCACATTTTGTGAAGGACCTAATAAATGGGAGCAAGAAGGGACAAAATAGTAGTTCAATGTATTTTGGAGGCTTTCCAGCAAACAAGAACTCTTTTATAGTGTGGCTTAACCCTCAGAGCCTGGCAATGCTTGTTAGTACATTTGTTCAGGAAACAGCCCTTTGTCAGCTGCAGATTCTGCTTGTCTGGATTGTCAACATCTGCTTTGTACAGAGAATGTTATGTTGTGAGATATAAAATGTGGGTCTTTTTCTACCCTTTAGCTGATCACATTCAGAAGGGACTGCAGCCAGTGAAAACTAATTGTAAAGGAAATCTAGACCCTGAAGAAAATGAAACACATAATACTGCTCATTTCAGTGAGAGTGCCTGCAACTAGACTATATATTTTAATTAAGGTACATAGACAGGAGCTATAGTTATGCCATCATTAGTCAATTAAGTTTGTACCAGCTTCTAAGAAGAGCAGAAATGTTTTCATCTCTGTTTGGTAACAATAAAAAAAGTGAAAATCGAATCACAAGTAGTTTCAGGTTGGAAAGGACCACAGGAGGTCATCTAGTCCAGCCTCCTGCTCAAATCAGGTCAGTTATGAGAAAATCAGGATTAACCATTACTCTCACAATTCTCAGACATTAAACATTCTCCCTTTTTCGGTCTTAGTTCTGTTCCTCTTCATATGCTTATTTCAGAGATGACGATTTACAAATAATAGGAAAAATGATGTTGTTTTTATATGTTTCAAGGTGGAAAATACAGAAATGTACAGCAAATTTGTAGTCATATTTTCATGACATTGGCATTCATTGACAGTTAGATGTCATGCATGTGTCTGTATTGGAGCACTTCTATATCTGATGCCTCTTAAATTTGCAAGTAAGAGTTAAGCACTGTATCTCTCAGGTGATAGCATACTATAAAGTAACTCAAAACAACAAACTCTGATTTTTCTTTTCTGCAACAAAGTATCATATTTTCTATAATCCTCCTTCTTAGAAACAAAAACTTACATGGTTATTTCTTGTTCTTTTTTTTTTTTTTTAGCTAAGAGAACAAATAACTGTATTATGCATGTATTTCATTCATATTCATTGAAATGAGTTCAAGTATAAACTCAATGTGACTTTTAAACAATTGCTGTTATTTTTCTTTTACATTATTGGGCACAATCCATTCCTTAGTTATTTTCCAAAGGGAAAATGCAATCCAATTAGACTCACATTTGAAAAGTAGTTGGAAATAGTTTCTATAAGCCACATGAACTGGAACATCAGTTTGAGTAGCAGTTATGTTCAATTCTGAAACCAAATACCATCCATCAAAGACCAACATGCAAATTTTGCAGGAATGCCTCCTCTTTGCTGCTACTCGGTTGCATCACATTGCTTGACGGTTGAGATGGCTCTTAAAGCTCTACGAACAAGATATAGCTGTTGACTGATCCTCCTTTTTCTACGTGCTTGAAATCAGATCAGTTAAAGTAAGCAGTTAAACAATTAAGTGCTCTGAAAAAATATCAACGCTTATTGAAAATAACCCTTCTGAGATTTAGGTCATTTAGGTAACTGTTCAGTGCTTGGGTTTGTGTTTTCCTTGAAAATGGGATGGTGGTTCTTTCATGGGAGTTGAGGCAGCTTGTTACTATGTCACTGTGCTCCTACAAAACATTTTTGCTGTTTTTGTCTGGATAAATATTACTACGGGTTACGATTACAGTTATTAAAATTTGTGGGTTTGTGTGAATGTGGTGAAATAATGCATTACTTATACTGAAACCTGTAACTTAGCTTAGATAGATATAACTAGCCTAAATTTCCTGGGAGTGCTGTTGTAGTGAAGTGTGGTTTTGGTTTGCTTTTTTAACTGATGGGTTAAGTTTTAAAGTATTTAAGAGACTTCAGTCTCTTTGAGTGAAGCAGAATTTAAAATTGCATAAATTAGAAATTAAATCTGTCTAAGTGACCTGTAGAGGGTACCTTTCATGACATCAGCAAAACACTTTTGTGGAAAAGCATTGTTGTAATTTGATTTCTGTTTTAGTTTTCTTCTTTAATACTGCTGCCCAAAGCATATCTTGTAATGGACTATATATACTGAGCACAAGGTTTTAACTCTACTTACTCTATCAGGATAATTCAGCCTGTGGAAATTTATGTGTTGTTTTATCATATTGGCATAACTTATTTTTAAAGGCTTTCGAGGGAATTACTGGCAGTGCAGAAAAGCCATCTCAAGAGCATTTTCCCCTTTCTTCTGAATATAAATTATCCTTCAATCGTCCTTTTTAATTAAAGTAATAGGAACTGTTTTCTTGGGAAGACATTAACATAGTTTTCCCAATCATTAGAAGGTAATATGCACAATTTATTTATTGCTATTATTATATCTTAGACTAGATAAGTACTTTTAACATGTGTGTTTCTTTAAGTATACCATATTTCAGAAGTAGCATGAGTATTGAGTGATGCAGTGTTTCCTATGGGAGTTATCTGTTTTTAATGAATAGCTGAGTGTACCAGAGTGTAAATCCTCATAAATGACCAGAGTATGAGTTAGAGTGGTCCCATGGCAGTTATACAATTCAGGGTTGTTTAAAAATACTGAAGGAGAGCCAGCTGCTAATCCACATGGAAATACAAATACTGAAAAGAGCTGTGGCTGATCCAAGTGCACAGATTGAATTTGTCCGTAAAAGGTACTTGATGGATTTAATTGTGCATACCCTTGTGAAGTAACTCCTGTTGGTTTTTGTCTCTTGCTCATTCTGAAACTACAATTCACTTGTAGGGGGAAAAGCCATACGCATACTCATTTCTGATTCTTGACCAAAGAGCTATTTTTGTACATTATAGTGTTACCCATTTCAGTCACAGCAGAGAAACCAGAAAACACTCACGTGCCTGAGATTATATGTTCCTCCTTTAGGATCAATCAGTTAGGCACAATTCTATGCGCATCCTATGCCAAACCACAAGCTTGGGTATGGTAGGTCTGGAGAGCCATATGCCTCAGGTGTGGCATGACTAGAGAACAATCAGCCTTCCTCAGTTTTAAAAGGTTCCATAAGGCTTTTCTTGCACAGAAGTCTCTTGTTAAGTAATAAACCTATTAGGCCATACAGATAGTATTTGTATTCACAGCATTGATACAAGGGCCACACCCTGACTGTTCCATGATATCCTCAGGCACAGAGGTAAAGCTGACAAGTCTGTATTTCCCAAGGCTCTCCCTCCTGCACTTTTAAAAAATAGGTACAGCGTTTCCCTTTTTTTAGTCACCTCGTATTTCACCTGATTTTCATGATTTTTCAAAGATCATGGTGAGGGACTTGGCAACTCCATCAGCCAATTCCCTCGGGACTCTGGGATGCATCTCATCAGGCTCCATAGGCCTATGTACATTCAGGTTCTCTGGGTAGTCATGAACCTAATCTTCTCTTACAGTAGGATGGATTTTGCTCCCCCCATCTTCCAGTCCGTTCACTCAAGTGGTGTGGGGAGAGGTTGTTGGTGAAAACTGAGGCAAAAATTTGCTGAGTACCTCAGTGTTCTCCTCATCTGTTGTTAACAGTTTTGTCAGTTTTGCTCATCAGGGGGTACACTTTCTCTGACCTTCCTTTTCTGGCTGACACATCTGTAGAAGCCATTCCTGTTATTCTTTGCATCCCTTGCCAACTTTAAGTCCAGCTGCACCTTGGCCATCCTGACTCCATCTCTGCACAACCAGGCAGACTGCCTATATTCTTCCCAGAACACCTGGCCCTGCTTCCAGTGCCTGTGCATTTCCTTCTTGCTCTCTAGTTTGATCAGCAGGTCTCAACTCAGCCATGCTGCTCTCTTGCCTTCCTTTCCTGATTTCTTACACCTGGGTATCATGAGCTCTTGTGCTCTAAGGAAAGTTCTGTTCTACTCCCTTGTCCATGAGGGCAGTTTCCTGAGGGGAAACCAGAGGTTTCTATTGACTAATAGAAATAGGACCAGGGGATCCTGTTGACTAATTCTTTGACCAGCTGGAATTTTGCTTTCCGAAAATTCAGGGTCCCAAATTTCCTCTTTGCCTGAGCCATATCCCTCAGGACTACAAACTCCACCAGTGCGTGATCACAGCAGCCCAGGTTTCCTCCAGTCTTGGTGTCACTGATGTCAATGACTGCCGCGCTGTCCAGAGGCCGCCCGGTGGCTTGGCAGGAGACAAGCTACTGTCCTCCCGCTCAGGACACGCAGAGTCCTAGGTGTGACGGTCGGCGGCAGAGATATGTAGCAATATGGAGCGCAGGTGGTGGCTCTCGGGGCCAGCTGCCTCCCAGAGAGCTGTCTGCCTAAAGCCCTATTGAGCAGGCGAGGGGAGAATGTTAAGCTGCGGCCGGCAGAAACAAAGAATGAAGGAGGGCTCCTTTGCTCTTGTAATCCAGGATTTATTTCCCCGCCCTGAAGGGTCAGGGGAATCGCAGGTCTGGAGGGAAACAAGCACCAGGAACCTAGCTGATGGAATGGCTGTCTCACTGACACTTACAGGGGTTTAAGTACAGAGATGGGGAAAGGGGAGGAACAAGGGTACAACCAATAGGGAGCTGACGAGGGGTGACAAATAACCAATTACAGAGAACAAGGGGAGGAACACATTTGAACGAACCAATCATAAGGGTAACAGAACCGAACTTTCCAGAACACAATTGACTAGGCAATTAATCTATTATTAAACATAAGCTTAACAAACCAATGAGCAACTGAGAAACAGACAGAGTTCTGGAAACTGGGGAGGAGACAGGCCCAGGACTGACGCCCAATAGGCGTGGATGTTACACCCCTGCCTCCTCCTCACATCCGCCCTCAGAGGCGGAGTCCCGGGCGGGGAAGTCAACCCACTTGATGTCATTTATGCGGAAAGTGGGTTGGGCCACCGCCACAAATGATCATTTGTGTTGGTGACCATCAGGTCCAGTAAATATGTGCATGCTCCTTGTCCAGTACCAATGCAGATTATCTAAGTATAATCCTTGTGCCAGCAGTGTGCACAAGCTAATTGCAGCTGCTTGACTGTTAAGATAGAAACTCATTACACTGCTGTGATTGTGACGTCCCATCTCTACCCTTCATAATGGCTTTGTTATTCTGGAGAATCATTTTGAATGCTCTGTGGCCTGCTTGCTTGATAGCTGGTTGCAACCTAAGGTAGCCTTAGACAGGAGCCTCACAGGTTGAGGCTAAATTCAGCAGAAATTATTTACTTCTTATCCTACAGCCAGAGAGGGCAAATGTGAAGGGTAAAGAATCCAGGAAAGAGGAGGAGAGAGGAAAGAATCTTAGAAATAGAGTGACGGCTTCTTCCTGTTGTTTGGTTCTTTAGGCAGAAAAAAATCATAAGGGTAGAGACATATGGATCCTAATTAATGGCTTTGTTAGCCAACAGGAGAAGGTAAAGCCTACTCACACATGCTGATTCACTGAATGGTTTCCAGTGCCTTTTAAAATCAGACAAACGATGTGCAATTCTACAGTGATGTGTAGTTCAGAGACTCCTAAGCTGGTGCTGCATAAAGTAGCTCAAGAAATGGAGAGTTTAAAAGTGTCAGCATAATGCTGTGCAGGAGTTAATGGTCCCTGCTGAGACGCACGATTTATTAAGTCTGGCAGGGAGCTGTGCAGATATAATGTTTTCAGGTCATGAGGTGCTATGTTTGGGATAAAGAACTGTGATTTGCTCTATGGGTGCATAGATCAAGAATGCTAACTTGAGGGACTCATTCTCTTGTGGGATTTATTCCTGTCTAATTATCACAGAGAGACTCACAATAACTCTGGAAGGGCACACTGCTTGATACATAAATGCAGCAGCTTCCAGTACTCTGCTGCAGGCCAGATTTAATTTAATTAACTTGCACCAGACGGCTAGAGAAGTGAAGGGGGAGTGCCAAGAGGGAATATGTGAAGGAACAATCTCCCCAGCTGCTCTCACTAGTGTGACCACCAGTGTTAGAACTAGGCTGGAGTCAACTGCACTGGTTTTTAAGGCTGTGCTATGAAAGTCCTTCTCAGAAAGCTTCTAGATATGTCTGCGTCTCTACCTCTCATGAGCAGCAGAAGAAGGGCAATGGAAAAAGGGGAATGGAAGAAAAGATCTGCTACTCTTTCTTTCTTTTTTAATTGTTGCTTGGTTTTGCCTTTTGTTGTTGTTGTTGTCTTTTTAGAGCTTTCTGAGATAATCTGAGATAATTTTGTTTCAGACTGGAAAGTTTAGGCACCACTGATTCCTGTAGCACATTTTGCTTTACACCCCAGAGGTGAATGCAAAGAACTTCCTCTTGAACACTTTGAATTCCTGGTTCATTCTGAAGAACTACAAAAATTACTGCAGATACTGTTTGAAAAAGGAGTGGGAACCTGAGCATAGGAAAAGAGTGATAAAAGCAAGAATTGCTCATGATGAACTGGGCATCCCCACTCTGCATTGATTTTACGTGGTATTGTACCCATTAAAAATGAGTAGGTTTAAATAATTATCTGAGCACAGTCTTAAGAATAAATTAGTCTAAATGAGTAGTAACATGTAAAAAGCAATGCAATACCATGGAGGTATCTCAGTACTTTCCCTGTGTCAGTATAACATTCTGCACCAAATGGTCAAACACAGAAGCAATATTAACCATGATGGACTCAATGCAGGGCCCTTTTGTGCAATAAGTTCTCTATCTTAAACATATTTATTTTGTGTGTCTAAACTAGCACTCTTCAGATTTTGAAGGGGCCCCAAAAGTCTGTTTTAAAGTGTCCTCCACTGAATTATTATATTACATCATTTTTGCCATTTAATGTGAGGGTTTATCAGTTTGTGTTTCTTTGTACAGTGTGAATCAGGTAGAAGGCTATTGGAGTTGAAATGAGGCTGAGTTTATACAGCCTTACATAGTGCCTTCAGTCGTATGTTGTGCACATCTGTTTACTGTGTAGAAGTACTGCAGACACAATAGCGAACTTTTAGATCATGTTTTAAGACTGTTCTTCTTACAGAACTTGATTAGCTTGGCTTTTCATATATTTGTCCATTTTAAGCCTTTCATTGGTTTCCTGTGAGCATTCCTTGGCATTCCTAGCTGATCATACAAATAAGTGGGATGACTTATGCAAACCTGGTACCAAGTCAGACATATCTAGTTGCAAAGAGCAGCAGCAGTAGGACACCAAAGCAGGTGCTGTACAACATGTCAGATTTGTAAAAAGCTTTAAGGAGTTCAAACAAGGGGCATGACTTGCAACTCCAACAAAACTGCTTGAACTCTCATGGAGCATAAAGATCATAGGGATTTCCAATGACATCAATATCCCATGTTAACACCATGACGCTCGTTAGAGTGAACTCCTGATGAAAATGGCAGCCAGCTCTTAAATTATTCTGCTTCTCCATCAGATACAAATGTGAACATTTTGAATGGGTTGCCAACTGTACTTATACAAAAAGTTCAGCACAGTAGAAAGAGTACTATAAAAACTGTCCAGTTTTTTGCTTAATTGCTTTTAATGTTGCACAATGAAACCTTAGCTGTTGACTAGAGGCAAGTGCCAAGCAGCTTTGATCAGATCTACCATAGCTGCCCTGAAGCTAGATTGCATCTATGTTTAATACTATAGTGTCTTCAATACTGACAAAGTTGCTACATTTATCTACTACTCGACATGACAAATGTTTAAAAGGGTTTCTAAAAAAAAGTTAGTTATAAACTACCAAAAAGATGGTTAAATTCCAGCTTTTTATTTTTGCTCTGAATTTATGGACCAGATTATTTTGTTACCTCCTCATTTACCATCTGTTCCTTGTAAACACGAAGAAAAAATGTCTGTCAGGGTTTGCAAAGAAAAACCACGATTTGGTCAAATATAGTGGATAATTTTAAGCATTGCAAAACACTGTGCAGGAGAGATACACTAAAAATCAGTTTGCAACTCTGCCATATAGCACTAAGAGTGATATATGAGTAGGACTATTTGAGTGTATTTACAACAGGAAAAAAGACATTGTATTTGATAACTGGTGGCTGAAGAAATTTCTGGGCCATAAAAACTTGACAGATGAAAAATACCTCCTGAGCAAGTCCTGTGTCAGGCTTCAGGTTACTGCTCTGGTTAGGCAACTGGAATGACTGGTGGGAGGTTTCTAGCTAAAAGAAAGTACTGTGGCAAAATAAAGAGAGGTGAGTCCTGAAGCAAAAGGAAGTTGTTTCAAGATCATTACAGACTGTGTCAGTGTGATAATACAAATTACTGACATTCTGATGCAAAGTCAGAATCAGTTTTTTGTAATCATTGAAGGTGATTCTATATATGTTCTCTGTGGGATGAATTGATGCTATCAGCTGCAATTCCCAGCACTCAGCACGTGATTATTCTGCCACCAGACTTTGTTAATTATGTCTGCAATCCAGTGCCAGCTTGAGCGTAGGCTGCAATAATTCCTCTTTTGAGAACAGGGGAAGCCTGTGGATCATGAGCCCTAGACATATAAATGGAAAAATCCTGGGAGATAAAGTTCAGTTTTTTCTTGCAGCTGTGGCAAGGAAAAAGAGAAGAGGATTTATTATTTCTGCAGAACTCAGAAATAGACATGACCCAAAAACCAGCAAAGTGTTTTGAGAGAAGTTTTATAACATGCTGAATAGTTCTTTCAACTGGAGTTTTTAAATTAAACAAATAATTGTTCTTAAAATTTCAAGCTCTAAAAAAAAATAGATTCATACGTCTTTTCCAGAATAATGTTTTTTGGGTGGAGTATGTTGTGAAATAATAATATTTTACTTTTCTCTTAGTTTTCTTCAATCCAATCTGAATTATTTTTTCAGAGAGATAAAAGAAATTCCATTTCTTTGGAGGGGAACATTCTCCCCCTTTTCTTACAGTGTCATAGGTTTACAGTATCTCAGACTGTGTCTCAAACTTACAAAGCATTCACCTCCTAGTTCTTTGGGTGAGATACTTATCTGCAATAGGTTGGTGGTTTATAGATGAGTTGGTTTTATAGATGGTGGTTTATAGATGAGTTGCTATTAATCTCTCATAGCATTGATGAGTGTGAACTTCTTGATGGTTATTGCCAAAAGTCAGGAGTCCCATCAAAGCCAGCAAAGCTTATTTGCTCGATTGGTTTAAATGAGAAGCAAATCTATCTGTTTTGTAATTATTACTTTTTCCAGGAAGTAATGGGATCTCAGAACTTAAAAGTGAATGTAAAATAGGAGCCAGAATATAACTAAAGTCCTTCTCGGTTCATTGAGCAATTTTAGACTCTCTAATTCAGCAAATGTTGTCCTAGAAGAAATTATTAAAAAAAAAAAAAAAAAAGAAATACACTTTACCCAACTGAGCATAGAATAAGAGTTTAAATAGTGCTGCTGGACTTGGAGTTATAACTGTCTGCATCAGAGCATGCACTTAAAAGCTGGGAGCAACGTTTCAAAACAACCACTTAAAATTTATTATTGTCTTTTAGACCGTTGTTCAAGTCAGCATCTCTGTATCATCTTTCAGGGCTATTAAAGAAGGGTGTGGATCTATTGATAGGAGTTTTATTTTTCTATGTGAACCAAAATTTCATCTAGTTGGACAATTAACTGTGTAAATTCTCTGGAATTGGTAGCAGCTTCATGTCAGCTCAATAGCAATTGAATTGGTGTGTTTACCTTTTGTACCACTTACAGTAATTTTTCTAATGGTCTTGTTCTAAGACAGTAACAGATAAAAGAGTAGGAAAGGTCTTCTTACTGAGAACAGTGTCATGTGCAAACTTTTGTCTTCTCCCTCAATCAAAAATGACTGATTTTGGAGAGACACTTTTTTAGGGAGTGAAACTCTAATGCTGTCAGCGTGGCAATGCTTCAGCTGCCAAAGGAAAGGTACAAATGCTCTGAAATCTGTAAGAGTATTTGTCCCTTGTGGACACTTTGAGGAAGCTTAGGTACTTCCTTCAGCAGAACTCTTTTGACAGTGAAATTTACTGTGTATCACTTGCAGGAATTGTTATAAAAAGGCTTTACCTTATTACTTCCTAAAACGATTTAGAGAATAAAGTAGTAATGAGGGTATTAATGGTAGTTCCCTGTATTGCTTTCTTGTGTAATTTTTCTCACCAGTTTCCTGATTTTTTAAAACTCAGCTGCTGGATCCACCACATAATAACACTTTTAATGTTTTAGATGTTTTTCCAGTCTTTATAACTGCAGGCAAAAGTTGGAGAAAATGGACACTTTGAGTGTTTCAACACCAGAAATTAAATGAAAAGCACTGGAAATTAATGATTCCATTAAAATCCAGTGGTTGTGAATGTTACTTGCAGCTGGCTCATGATTTTTGACTCAATGTGGTTGTCAAACTTTTACCTGACATCCAACCCCAAAGGGAACATATTTAAAGGTGCTGGTTTAGAGTTTTCAATGTTTGTTAAAACAATGTGTCTCATTTAGGTATTCATGTGAAAACTTTGATGTATTTCTGTATGAAAACATTTGGTTTTCATGGTATTTATGTAAAACCTAGTCAGCAGCAAAAAATCAAGTGTTATTAGTGAAGGAACACTTCAGTGCAATATCTGGCATGCTAATTTGAGACGATTAGAAATTCATATTCTCTATTAAGCTCTAAAAAATGAGCTAATGCAATGCATTGTGACTGAAGAAAATAATAGCTGGTAATTTACTTCCTTGGTTCCTGTCAGCAGTTTCATTTGTCTTGAATAGGTATAATTGTGCATCCAAGAAGAAATTGCACTAAACCCGGTTGTGATATCATCAGACTTTCCAAATCCTGTATTAAGCACAGCAATTTCCTACTTCAGATAAAAATACTTCAGTCTTCAGTTATATTTACGTTCTACTAGTAAAAAGTAGCTTTCTTTTAAATGTGCTACTTGTGGTCTTCAAAGCTGAGTTGATTGGAGTTGTCCTATTACATTAGTGTTCACGTGAATATGGTGTTCAGCTAAGCCAAAGTTAAAATCAAAAAAGCTCATTTTAAAGGGCTGTTGAACGGTAGTGATGGCAGCAAGCTACCTCAGGTATGAGTTTTGGAAAGCAAGCACTTGCTGATTGTTTAACAGTCGTGAGTTATCACAAGGGTCAAGTGTGGGAGGTTTCAAGCCTAAGCCATTTTACAGAAAATGAAGTGATAATAATTACTGCCATAGCCATATGAGTCAGTAGTAAGTCAGAGAAACATTGTTTATGCTTGGCAGAAGTTAATACTAAACAAGCTCCATAATCTCATCTTTGCTAACAAACATATTTTCCCATTAAAAAGGAGCTAAGATGTACTTACGGTGATCTTACACTTCTGAAGATAAATGCAAGAGGTACTTTGTCTAGTTTGGAAGTTTTGGAGTGTTTTTCTGCCAAATTTATAAACATAATGATAATAAAAATCAGATCTAGATCTCCCTTGCTTTAGGCTTCATGCAGTGTTTATTACAGTCTAGCTTTATTTTGACAGAAAAATACCAGGAAATTGAGCATCTAATTGTGTATATAATGTTAAAATGTAGAAACATTTTTGTCTGAGTTACTGTACCTCAAGAACCAACATTATTATTCTGCTTTGATTTTTCTACCCCTCAACAAATTTAGCTAAGATAGGGGAACTTAGATTTTGCGTGTGGTTGGATTTTTTCTGATTAAATTTGATATATATCATGTTTTTCATTTATACCTAAAGCTTCCTGTGTTATCCTCAAAAGGTAACACCCACACATTAGAGAGATTGGGGTAATAGTAATCTGTTTAGATATAATATTAATACTAAAATGTATGTGTTCATGCACAGAACTAAAAGTATTTGTGTGCTTCCAGGCTTGCTGGTATTTCCTAACTCCAGAAGATGCTTTCAGCTAGACTAATTATAATCTTTCACTATTGATGCTTCTCTTAATACACAGCTGCTGTTGTTCAGGCTTTCAAAAATTTGTTCCATAACAGTTTTGTTATTATCATGCCCTACGGAGTGCTGAGCACTTTTGAACATTTGCTACTGAAGAGTATTCTTTCAGAGGGATGAGTGTGTTCAAAGTTTCCTTCAGCTTTTATAAAAATGCTTTACTGACTTCTAGTTGGACTTGCTATTCTAAATCCCTCAGGGGCTTGTGAAAATGTTCGTCGTAAAGTTAGTGCTTTCTGCCCAAAGAAATGGCATTGCAGAGCATGCTGGGAGATTTTTGTAGTCTTATACTTCTCCACACTAAAATTCAAGATTATAAAATGCTAGATTACAAATAGTCCCATAAAATAATATTCTCTTGTTTTTCTCAGAAACAGTGTCCTAATTTATGAAATACTTCTGACGATGTTGCAGTTACGCATATTAACCCAAACGAGACAAATAACTTAGCGGTCAGATGTGGTGAACACTCCACAAGGAGCCCTCCCTGACTGGTTTAGAAATGGGAGTTTGAAACAGTTTGGCAATAAAAATGTTTTTGCACTATTCTTGGAATTGCCTGGTATCAGTGGAAATACATACAATTTATTTTCAAATATTTAATACCCTATTTTTGCAAGGCTAAAATCAGGGGATGGAATAGAAGGACAGAGATTTTTGTGTTGTAGCTACCTGTGAATTACATATTAGTTTGGAATAATGGTAGCACAGTATGTCTTTGAATACAGACTGGATATTAACCCACAGTCCTAGAATCCTAACCATGACCTCAAGCATATTTAGCTTTCTATATCATTGCAAAAATTCTTGACCATGATTTAATTTTTCTTACCATGAAAAAGGGATGCAAAATCTCTCAAAATCATGCCATAAGAACAAACTTTCTTCCAGGATTTTGGAGCTTCCAGTACTGGCTAAAAGTAGGAATTGCAGAAGTATATGAAAATATTCAAAATGTGGTTAATGGATTGAGTTTTGTTTTGTATGCTTATATTGCTATCGTACTGTGTATAATTGTGGTACTTGATATACAGCTATTTTTCTAAATGTCAAGATGTGGCTACTGAATAACCCTAGAACTCCATTTCTTGGTCACTACAATAAATGATTTTCAGTGGAATAATGCCGTTTGGAGAGGAGACATAGCTGTAGCTCACACTGTGCATTTTTGTTGGGACATTTCTACTTCTGGGTATTTTCTTTTTTTATTTAGCTCTCTAACATAACCACAAAAAATTTGATATGTTTTCTTAAGTCCCTTGAGGAAAAAGAAAATTAATAGTATTTCATAATATTCCATTCAAATCATGCATAATTTTTCAGTCCTGTACTGAGACAAGATTTGATATTCTTGTTTGATGGAGCAACTCACCATTGAGGATACTTGTACAAAGATAGATCCACTCTTACACAGGTGCTGGAACAGTGCATATTGAAAATCACAATTTCAAGTGTTCATGAAATTGTTGTAGCTTCACCAAAACCTCTATTTTTGAAGTTGCTGAGCTTAGCAGACATGCATAATGATGTGAGTTTTCTGCCCTCCATAAAATAACTACAATATTTAATTTTAAAAGCATTATATTAAATTATTAATTACTTCATTTGGTGGGTGATTACAAAAAGCATCACTTAACATAAATTCACCAAAATGTCAACATGTCATTTCTTCTGTCATGGCTTTGATTGTGTCCAGTAACTACCAGGCTTCTAACCCTTTTCAAAACGGTTTCTAGACACCTCTGGTTCCCCTGTGTGCTTTCTTCTTCCTTCAGTTTTTGACTCATTTCTCCCTGTTTAGCTATATTCCTCCCTGCTTCCCTGGTTTACTTCTGCTTCCTATGCTTGTACTTATTTTTCTTCAATGAACAGAGGTTTCTGCTCTGTATGTCTTTTCTATTTACTCATTAATGCTACAATTCATCCTTTCAATTTTGCAAATTATCTCTCAATCTGTGTAAAATAAGTTAATTGATATAATTAATCTAAACTGTTAATTTTTATCAGTCTGCCCGATAATTTTGATGTTTGGTCATGATACAGTTTTGTATTTAATAGGTAATCTAAGTGAATGGGATATATTTATCTAATCTTTAAAGAAGAAATCTCAATATATTTATGCATTTGAGCCAGCAATGTGCCATTACAGCTTAGAAGGTTAATGGTGTCCTATGTTGCATTAGGAGAAGTGTTGCCAATGGGTTGAGAGAGATCCTTCCCCTCTCCTCGGCCCTGGTGAGGTCACAGCTGGAGTACTGTGTCCACCTCTGGGCTCCCCAGTACAAGAGAGACATGGACGTAATGGAGAGAGTTCAGTGTAGGGTTCAGTGAAGATGACTGAAGGGACTGGAGCATCTCTGCTGTGAGGAAAAGCTGAGAGAGAGAAGCAAAGCTGGTCAGCCTGGAGAGGAGGCTCAGGGAGATCTTACTGATGTGTTTAAATGCCTGAAAGAGAGAGTGGAAACAAGGCAGTGGGCATGAACTGAAACACAGGAGGTTCCTTCTGAATATCAGGAAACACTTTTTCGCTGTTGGCACAGGTTGCTCAAAGAAGTTGTGGAGTCTTCCACCTTGGAGATAGTCCAAAGCCACCTGAACATAGTCTGGGGCTAATGGCTCTGCAAGGTCTTGAGCAGGAGATGTTGGACCAGATGGCCTCTCCTTTTAAGCTCGAAGTCCTTTCCAACTTCAACCATCCTCTGATACGCATAGTTTGATTTCAAATTTGAAGTGGTGATAAATTAATCAAAATTGCTATGCTAGCTATATTAAAAAGCAAGCATGTTGCCAGAGATAAAAAAATTCGTGGCTTTTTTATTAATTATATGTTTTTTTCATTATTAATTTAAAAAAAAGTGATGTAACCTGCTTTGGTACTATGTAATTTAGAGCATTTTAGTCCACCTTGACATTTTCAGTTCATTGCTTTACCAGGGAAGGGCAAGTTATATGACTAGATGACTTATAGGAAGCTGTACACCTCACTGGAACATTGAGGGTGATTGTAGAGAAAATTTCTGAAACTTGTGGAGCACTATGGAAAAAAAAGTAGTGAGAACTTACATAAGACATGTAATGCCAGAAAAATATCTGCAGTTTACTTGATGTAGCTGAAAGTAGAATATAGTTCCTTGCTATACTGTGGATGCTCTTTTCTTACAACTGAGACATTAGCACCATTTGTGTCTCTTTTACTATCTTAAAGTAATTACCCTATTTTATAGTTACTCTGTCTCTCTGCTACACTAATAATTAAAATCAATGTAATAAGTAACGAGAACCTGGAAAGATTCTGTCTGCTTTGAAATGTCAATCTAGAAGCCTGAAATCCCTTAGCCACTTGGACTTTGATTTCTGAATCGACCTACATCTTAATCTTCTCAAAGTAACATTTATAACTGAACATTTGCAGTTTTGGTGGTTGATGCAAGGGGCACTGTGCTTAAAAATCTCTTTTATAATGGTTATTAAACCCACCAACATCTTCTGTGTATAGTTTCTTACTTCAAAAAGCCCAGAGGATTTGGCTGCATTATATTCTGCTGCACATCTGCAACAAACTGTTACCATTTGCATTAGCACAATAGTTGGCCGAATAAGCTTGCCTCAGCACAGAATATTAACAGATGCTTTTCTCTTTTCTGACCCCATTTAATCACAGTGAAAATAATTTTCAGTTTTCTTTACCAAAGGTGATAGAAGTCTTACTTCAGTTTGTTGTCTGATGTAGTCAGCTTGTAACAGGAGTCTTAAGCAGTCATTTTATCAGAAATTAATGTCTCCACATGCTTTCATGTTTTGTAACTACCATCCTGGGCAAGTCTTTCCAAACTGCAGTACTTGAAAGCTATATGCAAAAATGTGCAATTATTTTTTTATAGTAGTAAACCTCACAAAACCGAAATGCAGGCACTATGTGCCTGATTTGTAAGGCATTTAAATTAGAGGTGGAGTGATGCACACATTTTTGTATGAGACACTGTGGAGCTGCAAGTTTTAAGTGGCAGCATCTTGATGGCTACATGATGCTATAGGTTGGCATTGCAAAAGAAGTAGATTCATTGCCTATCATGTCAGGAACAGACCTGGCGTTCAGGGCATAAGATAATAAATATCCCAATTTTAGCATGAAAACACTGTTATGGTGAGTTGTACATCCACTCTTTCTTTCATTCTCTATTAATCTAATCTCATACAGCAGTTCATATTTTCCTTTATTGTTTCTGGTCTCTCGTGTCTCAGGCAGTACATGTGAGACTTGCAGGTTCAACGCATGTCTTGTGCTTCTTTGATAAGCCTAGATTTGATACATTTTCAGTTTCATGCAAAGTCAGCTGTCCCTTTTGTGCAAAAGAGTTTGTCCTTATCTATTATCAGCTGAAAAATTATGAGCCAGACTGTCATAGTTACATGGTCCTAACCAGATTTGCAGGGTTAGCTTAATGAAGTGGCAAAGAAGTTCCTGAGTGGTAGAAGGTCAGGCTGAGGCTTTCACTTACAAGGGTTCTATCAGGACAAATGTTCTCCAGTAGAAACCTGTTTCCAAGCCCTTCTACAGTAAGTGCCTCCATATGGCCATGGACATGCCAGGCCTCATGTGTGTTAGGGAAGCTTCTTGTGAAAGGGAGTACATCTCTTTGTCTACTTTTATACTATTACTGACATGTTAGTTTTGGGCTACTGCTGCAGTAGTGGTTTTGGTGGATCCTCGGTTGACCCAGAGCAGCCACTTTCATGTTTTGTATTCTGATGCCACCAGCTGACTCTTGCAGCCCGTAACATTATGCACATAGGCTTTTAAGGATTTGTGAAATTTGAGTTTCAGTGATTGTTCAAGACTTATGGCCAGTGTGGAATGAACAAAATTCTGCTAGCGATAGTAACTTATATCTGGTCTGTTGTTTGAAAGCTCAGTTATGTTTCCAAGTAGTAATTCTTGTGCATAAGAAGAGAATAAATCAGTTCTTCAAAGATGACCAAAATTTCATTGCCAGATGAAATTTCAGAAGAGAATCATTTATCAAAACAATGTTTTTGAGAAATGGTGAGATCAGTCTAGTTAAGTTGTTCATTATGTAAATTATGGATGAAATCAATCTCATCTATTACAATTTAAAAAAAGAAAACCCTATCTTCCCATTTAGTAACATATTGTATTGTTCAGTGTTAGTTTTAGCTTCTGTTCTTGGCCTATTCATAGATCTGCAGCCCATTACAGTGGCGCCTGTTTGAGCAAATACTGTGAAAGTTTTGCCAATTTTTTATGATAAACCATGTTTTCCAGGAATTCATAGTTAATCATAAAAAATCCCTCACAGTTGAGACTTGGCATGGAAAGTCTTGATTCACAAAGATTTCACTTGTATGTTTATCCAGATATTCAAAAATAAATCAGTCATCTAATTTGTAAAATCAGAGGTATTTGAAAATAATGTATTGTTTAAAGATCAGAGAATTGTATTTGTTGGAAAAAAATAATGTTATGATCACTTAATCTAAATAGACACATTTCCTGACAATGAATAATTGATTTGTTGCTCTTACCTTACTAATCACTCTTAAATGTTTCTGTGTGTTTTGTCTGTTGGGCGGATTCATAGTTTAAAAGGGTCACATTTTTTCAGTATTGTAGAAATATTCAAATGTCTAAGATATTTTCCTTTGAAAAGCTAACTGAGTATCAGTGAAAATGTAAATATATAAATAACTCTGTAACTTGTGGTATGATGTTGATATTACATCCCGATGTGCATTTTAAAGCTTTTTTTTTCTAGATATCGCGCTTACATTACTGGTGGCAGGATTTTTCCGTTTAGTTAATTACATGTGAATAATGATTAATGCAAGTTGTGAATGTTCATCATGGAGATATGAGAGTCAATCTGCTTTGTTACTCTTACCTGGGATGTTTCCATAGTTCTCATAGAGACAAGCTTTAACACTGGCAGTTTCTTGCTAATAGTCCATATGATTGTGCAGATTTAAATTGCCTGCAACTGACAGACAAATGAGTGAGAAATGCTTATTCTGTAGTACAAACATTTCTTTTCAACTGTGTATTAGTGCTTTACGTTTCCTGTTGAAATCAGGTTTGAGGAAAGAGCTATTACCTAAAGTTTATTTACACAGAAATGAGCAACAACAGAAATCATGTGTTCAAAGCCTGTATATGTGGAAAGAAGTTTAAAGAAGAATAACTAGATAGTGTTGGGGAGTAAGTAATTATTTGGATACACAGAAGGAAACTGGAAGATATTACGCATAACTGGAAGGAGAACAAATTCAGACAGGACTTTGAAAGGAATCTTGTGAAGTCGGTAAATGAGAAGAAGAAAATGCTTCCAGTCTGAGTTACAGGGAAGGAAACTGGCTGTAATAGTGGTTTAATTGTCTCAGTAGAGAAAATAAACAATTGAGAGGATACTTGTACTAATTAGATAAGTATGTCACACCCTAAATGATCCAGTTGTCATCCACTATTAATATTACAGGACAGTTTAAATCAACATATGGAATAAATTGTGATGAATGTGCTGGCCAAGAAATGAATATTTGCTAACATGATGAAATAATTAGCATTTGGTAGAGATCAGCCATACCTCAATGTGAGAACCTGATAATGACTTAGCTGAACTTGGTCCAAATTAATAGTTCCTTCCAGCACTTAAAATGTTATCAGACAGTCCAATTATGTAGCCAGAGTCATACATTTGTGTTAATTTTCTTCTTAGTAGCTGGTACAGTGCTCGGATTTGGGATGAGAATAATGTTGACAACACACTTACGTGTTGGTTGTTGTTGAACAGTGCTTACACTAAGGCAAGGATTTCTCAGCTTCTCATGCTGCCCTGCCAGGCAGGATAGCTGACCCCATCTGAACAACGGGATACTCCAGACCGTATGGCATCATGCTGAACAACAAAACCAGGAGGAATTGGCTGGGGGCTGGCAGCTGCTTCTCAGGGACTGGCTGGGCACTTGCAGTGCGCATCATTTGTTTTCTATATTCTGTCATCATCATCATCATCGTTGTTGTTGTTATTGTTATTTTCCCTTCCTTTTCTGTCCTATGAAAATGTCTTTATCACAGTACATGAATGTTACCTCTTCTCCAGTTCTCTCCCCCCATCCCATTGAAGAGGAATGAGCTGTGCAGTGTTTAGCTGCCTGTTGGGTTAAGCCACAACTTGCATGTCTAGTTTTTAGGACGGTGTATTCCAGTCCAGGCATTTATCACTCATGTATCTAAATCAGAACTGTAAAAATTGTTCCGCTTGAAAAACAGCTGTAAATTTGAGGTTAGTGAAGTCTAAAGGATTCAGGTAAATGTTTCATCATCTCTTGGTCTTTTGCAAAGAACGTACAAACAGGAAGGCAGCATTCTTGAAAGACAGTTGGCACAAGAAACATGCCAGGAAACCTGCTAGTGTTTTAGGACAGTGTTCAAACCTGTGGTCTGGCTGTGTTTATTTTCATATAAACATAGAATGGTTTGGATTGGGAGGGACCTTAATGACCCTCTAGTTCCAACCCTCCTGCCATGGCCAGGGACGCCACCCACCACACCAGCTTGCTGATTTTATTCCTAAGATGTAGCACTTGCAGCTGGCCACCAGTTTAGCAAGGATTGTGATTTGTGCTGCTGTACCATATTCCAAGATGGGCTCTCTCTGGTTGCCAGCCTCAGTATCTACTGGTGGAAGTACCTCTGGTGCACAAAGAATTATTAGCATCAGGCATTTCTAAGCAAAAAATAAATAGATCTTGAACAGTTTCAGTCTTTAAGCTAATACTGCCACAGAATAATGAAGGCAAGATATCACATATATTAGAAGCTCACCCGAAGTAGCCATAAGAATCTGATGATGTGAAGCAGGAATAGCACATGCATTTATATTTTTCATATGGCTAATTAAACCCATAGAATCATTCTGTACATACTAGGGTTTTATTGGTATTAGAATAAAGAATTTCTTTTTTAAAAAAAAATGAAACTGATAATTACTTCTCTATGTGCTTCTAATCAAGAGTCTTTGATGTACATCTGTTTTTTAAGCACATCTGTACTGTAACTTCCAGTCAGGAAAAGCCTTTTATGGCAAGTAGCCTTTAAGCTACACGCTGTGTTTATTTCACATACTCTTTTCCTTTTCTTCTTAAGAAAGTATCCACACGTTTTCCTTAATTTTCAGTTGAATTTTCAGTGAATATCTACTTTAAAATGTTCCATGCAAGAAAAACTTCAGTTTTTCAATTTAGTTTTGATATGTTGTTTAAACTGATGGTAGAGGTTATAGTACTGTCTTTCTTGCAGACGTATCACAGGATAAGAAGAGAACCTAATTTGTCCACTCCACGTGTATTACTGGACACCATGTTATATTGCTTCTTGTATCATGTGGCGCCAACTGTGTATCCAGCTGCTGTGTATATGAGAGGGATCTGAGGGGAAAGACAGCCTGCTGTGGTGCTGAGAGCATCTACAGTGCTAGGCTGCTGTAACAGATGCTGCAGACCATTCACTGATTCCCCTAGCAAATCAGTCTCTTACCTCTGGAAGGGGAAAAAAGGCGCTTTTTTTGTTGTGTTCTTCAGCTCAGTGCTGAATGTAAAAAGATACATGCTTTTAAATACAGTGTGTTTAAGCACTGATGCACTCAGGGTTGACATACATACTCATTATTTAGCATGTTTAGGCGTGTGAATAGCTCCTGTGGATAATTTTACTGTCATAGACTTAGTTTAGTGAAACAGTTTAGTGAAACAATTTCCAGATAAGCCTTTGTTCAATTCTGTGTGGTTGCTGTACGTGAAACCAGCACTGCCCTGCTGTAGGTGTTCCTGCAGCTGTGCCGGAGGAAGGGACATGCGAGGGCACAGCTGTCCAGGGGAAGGGACATGGGAGTGCACAGCTGTCCAGAGGAAGGGACATGCGCATGCTCAGCTGTCCAGGCAGCCTCCAGCAGCACAGGAGGAGCTGAGCCTTCCTGCAGGCACAACTCTGTGTGTCCGTGGGTTGACAGTTTTAGTATGGCCTCTGCTGCCTGCAGAGCTGTGACTCGTAGTTGCTGGGTAGGTGGGCACTGAGGAACAGATCGGACAAAAATGTCCCCAGCAGCTCCAGCTGGATTCAGAAAAGGGGCATTCCCTGTAATTGTAGTAACACTGGTTTCATTTTGAAAATACACTCTAGTTATGTCTCTAATGGCTTTTCCTAGACACACATTTCTATGGTGAAGGTAAATAACAGACTTGGGCTCTGTGGCACTCCCCTGAGAGATCACATTTTGCTTATTGCAGCTTCTGGTGTAAAAGGTGTTACAGGCATATGATTAAGTCTAGCCCAGGTTGTTCTGTTTTTCTTTGTTTGGTTTTGTCATGCCATCAAAAGTGTTTGACCAAACATAATCACTTTAAAAGTAGAATTTCTTTTTGTGAGACTAAGCCTGTACATTCATACGTGGAAAGCTTCTCCAAAGTTCGTTCCTTTTGGATTAATATTTGCAGCTTTAGAAATGAAGCTAACAGAAACATCACAGGAGTCACACCCAGTTCTGCCTACCATACTTGAATGTGTTTAGACTTGGGACATTCATAGACCTATTGAATTTTCTTTATCTCTACCACAACGTAAAATTAAAGCATTTGCTGGCTGGATGTCTAGGAAAAAGTGGTGGTGGCATTAAGATGTTTCTGTAAGCATTACTATTTGTTTTAGTTATATAAACATCTTTTAGAAAAAGAAATAATCTGAGCATAATGGTAAACTAAACTATAGGGTAGAAGCCATGAGATACTATAGAGTAGACCCCAAGAAAAATGCAGGTTACTTTGTAAAGCAAACACAATTACTTTTCAGCTAGTTCAATGTAAAGTTATCCTGGAGAATCAAAGAATTATAGAACTAGGAATACATACCTGCAGGTTGAGGAATGGCATCTAAAAAGCAGTGTTTCTCAAAAGAAATCATGTGAGTCCACTACAATATGGAGAGAAAAAATTCAAATGCAATTCTTTTCTCTTTAACTTTGGTAATAAGGAGGAGGCAAAATAAATATATTTCAGAATTCTGACATCCAGGCTGAGACCTGTATTTTATAGAAGAGATTGGAAAACTAAAGAGATAGTTCAGTTAGAACTCTGCAGGTACAAGTGAAAAAAAATTGTACAAGGACTACACAATAAGCTTTAAAGAAAGGTGCACAGAATCTGCCATATGTTTAACTTCTCAGAAAGGTGATGAACAAATATTTATCTACAGTCTGATCTAGGACAGAGAGGAATAATGAGAAATAATACCTGGATAATAAAATTTAAGTTAGGAATTGGACGGAAATTCTGGCTGTAGAACAATTAACTGCTGGATCCTCCATCTCCTCTTGTCTTCAGATTTAAATTGGACAAATTTCTTCAACAAGTTAGTAGCCTCAACAGCACATGAAACTAATGTTTGATTTCTCTTTTTTATATAAGAGATCTCACTAAAGGTTCCCTTGGCCTCAGTTCTCATTTGCAATCGCTGCATCATCTTAAGTTTTAAGCAATAAAACATCTTCAATTATACTATTATAAAGTGTAGGCATTCTAAAAGAGACATACAGTGTTTAATTGTCCTAGCTATATATTTATTATTTAATCTACAGACTTTGAAAAGATACTTCTTTGAAAAAGTATGAATTATTAGGGCCTTATAGGCAGTCTTGGGAAAGTAACAAAGCTACTGTAAGACATTTAGGGATAAAGCTGTGTAACGTAGGACATCCTTTAACTCCTGACTGGCCACAGTTCAAAGATAGTGACTATCTCTGTAGCAGCTCACTAAAGTTGCTGGGGTGTTACCTGGCACTGCATTGAGTGGCAAAGGTTGGTCCACATCCATTTTGCTCAGCTCAGAGCTCCCAAGCCAGGGACACACCTGCAGGAGCAGCCCTGGCTTGTGCTGCCTCTCTAGGAAGGACAGGGCAGCCCCAGATGAAAGCATGACAGTCAATTGAGGTAAAGTGTCTGGAGATGTTCTCTAACACTGTTGAATTTAGTAATGCAGGTCTGGTATTATTATGGAGAAGTCCGTGGCCATAGTGTGGGGATGTACAGGTAAAGGGAAGTTCTCAAAGCTAAACTTAGATCATTGGTCTGATTGAATGTCTGAGGAGAAGGGAAAGGTGTGCACTGTATGCACTGGTGGAGTTATGGATAAGCAGACACTAAGCTGACCAAATTCAGGCAGGCACTGTGAATATCCCAAGCACCTTGGCAAGTGTAAATCCAGTGAGTGTTTGTGAGCAGTGCAGGTGCAGCAGTTCACCTGGTACACTCCTCAGTACGTGAGAGGAATGAGGTAATAATTTTACATCCTATTAAAAATAATACATTCATATTCACTTTCAGTTATTATTCAGAAGGAGTCTTCCTGCTGGATTGTACTTTAGTTTGTTGTCAGGTGTTTAATTTAGCCTCTTTTCTTCCTGAACATCTATAGGATTTACTGTGCAATACTTGAAGAGAAGCAGGAGGAATAATAAAAATAACTTTTGAGCTGTTTCAGTTATAAAAAAAGAAGATAATAAAATAAAAGAAAAAGATCCTGGAACAAATTTATTCCTCAGTTCTTGACCTGAATCCTTAAAGGGAATTAAAAAAGTACTAATGCTTCATGACTGAATAGTATTCCATAGAAGAAAATATATCTGTTAAAAAAATTAGTTTCTCAGTATAATCTTCTCTGTAAGAAACCCTTAATTGAATAAAATGCAATTTCTAGTATGAAATTAAATCTTGGAGTTGCCACAAATAAATATTATTTCAATAGAATTCATTTTTCATTCCCAATATGATGAGCTATAAATAAAATTAATTAAATTCACTTGGAAGCAGGAAGAAAAATAAAGAATCCATTTTGAAATTCTGAGCAGAGGCAGTTTAGTCAGATTAGTATCCAGTCAAACCTAGAGAAGTTCAAGCCAATTAGGTTTTAGCTATAACTGTTGTCTGTAGAGTTAAAATATATTTACGTGTGTATGCATGCTCTTGACAGTGTATATTTTTATTATTATTATTTTGAAATTTGCTTTATATTTCTCTTTAAAAGAAAGGAAAATAAACAAGCCCAAACCTTTCACTGTAAATACTTTGCTTGGCTCTGCTTGCAAAGTGTCTGCGGTGTTGATTAAGATAAGAGTAGAGAGTACCCTGCATGTGACTGATATTCATATTGTTTGAATTCTGAGCTAAATTTACATTAGACAAACATTTTGGCTGCAGTGGAGATTCACCTGTTTTCATGCAACTGTGACTGGGAGGACAGTGGGACCCAACATTTGAGCATCTACTATTCAGTTAAACTTGGGTCTTCTATGACAGTTTATAGAGTTTCCATGTCCTCTTGAGTTTACTAGTTTTCCTCTTCCCCTAGAGTGCTTTCTTTTGCTTTATTCTCTGAGTATGTGTGTGAATTTTAGTCTTTCACTTTCTATATTCTTTCATGAATATGTACTTCAACAAACAAAAAATAATATTCCTGGAAATGTTGGAAGTGGAAGCCAGTTTTCAGTTCTTATCTCACTGCCATCTGCTGTATACACTGGAAAACTGCACTGTGGGAAATGCATTGCATTTCAGCTGTGTAAAATGACTCTGTTCCCAGTTAATTTGCCCTAAAGTTGAGGAAAAAATCAACTGAACTCTCAATAGGCTGTGACATGTAAATTCCATTCTTTGTGTAGGAATCAGTATTTCTTAAACAGATGACAATATCTGATGACACTATATTGTCCAGAAGGAAAAAAAATAAGATCATAGTATTGCTTAGTTTGTATTCAGGCCAGATGAAAAATAGATGTGTACTTTGGGGAAAAAAGAATACCTCACTTTGTTTATTCTTGTCCTAAATAGTAATACCTTTAATTTCTTAATGGATATGTCAAAACAAAAACCTAGCAGGATTTAGATACAGGAACTTGAGCTATTTTGATCTTTCTTTTAGTTGAAGAATTAGTTTTTGAATCTTTTAAATTAGCTTTTTTCTCAGTAGCTGATGTCTGGTGTACACAAACACCAAGTATATGCAATACTAAGTGTTGGTTGGGATAGATATAATTTATCCAAAGCTGTGAAATTGAAAATAAACTATCAGGATTCTGGATGTCAGGAACTGAGTAAGATATCACTCAGATCAGCTTTGCACTGAGTGCTTGTGTAATGATTTATGTAGAAACTACAAGGTTTACTCAAGACAGAAGTTTTTTCTGATTTCATCGGGAAAGCTGACATCAAACAGACAAGAATGTATGCAAAACATCAAACTCTGTGTTTGCATAAGAAAATTCCTCTTCTTACTCTGTTATTAATTTCAGCAGGCTGGGAGTAGATACTTATGCCATTAGCTATCAGTGTATACCAAAAAGCATTAAAAAAGGCCAGTTATCTTGCAAACTCAGGCACTTCAAAGCTGAAGAAGTGCCTTCATTTGCTTCTTATTTTCTCTGTTGTGATGATCGCTATAATTATGATATGGGGTTTTTGCTATTTTTATTCAGTAATTGTTCTAAGACCTCATTTGCTTAAAATTATTTAACCCTTGCAAATGAAGAAAGAATGATTAAATAATTCCTTACTTTCTGTGATGTCCATTGTTGCCATGTTTCAGTGATTTGCAAATGTTAATTAACCCACTTTTACACATGGGGATTTGAAATGGTATCGTGGACAGCTGATATACTCTGTGTGATCATTCCATCCCTTCTGATGTCTTCAGAGGCAAATATGTGTTCACAAGACTTTTTCAAATGCCATCAGAAATTCACTGAGGAAAGTGAGGTTTCTGAAACTTGACCCTTTCTGTTCCATCTCCTCAACCTTATTTCTTTTCCAGTGTCACCATCCAAGACCAAATGTCTTTCACTCCTCGTCCAAAAAGATATTTTACTTTGGCTGATTTCCTCCAAATCATATTCCTCCTAAAACGCATATTGAACACAACCAATTTCAGCCTAAATGTTATGGTATTAAAAAAATCCACAACTGAAAACTAGTTTAGGAAAACTGTCATGAATTTGGTAGCAGGTGACCTTGGTAGAGGTGCCCATGGTGAGTGGTTCGCAAAGTTATTAAAGCTCTTTATGTACCCTTCCTGTGGGCCGCTTGTCAGTGTTGGTTTGTAAATCATGCTTTAAGAAGAGGATGACTCTGTTAGCAGTGAGGAATTTTTTTTCCACTGAGTGTGTGTTTATAAGATTTCTTAACAATTTGTGCATTTCTCTGGCAGTTTCAGTATCCAGAATTTTAACTGAAAGCCCTGGGAAATAAATTATTTCTGGGGAATAATTGCTGGACTGAATTCTGTGTTTGATTGGTTTTTGGATTTTTGCAGTCAGTGTTTATGTGTAGTTTGATGTGAGGTGCAAATGGAAAGTAAGTGATTAGGCATTTGTGGGTCTGTGCATGACCAACATCCTTCCAGAGGGGTCTCCTCCAGAAGCTGCCATGAGGAAAGGCTGAGGGAGCTGGGGATGTGTCCCCTGGAGAAGGGGAGGATCAGGGGAGACCTTATCACTCTCTGCAGCTACATGAAAGGAGGATGGAGCCAGGTAGGGGTCATGCTCTTCTCCCAGGCAACAAGTGCCAGGATGAGAAGACATCGCCTCAAGCTGTGCCAGGGGAGGTTCAGGTTGGACATCAGAAAGAATATGTTCACAGAAACAGTTGTTAAACCAGGGAGGTGGTGGAGTCACCATCCCTGGAACTGTTTAAGAAAAGACTGGACGTGGCACTTAGTGCCACGGTCTACTTGACGAGGTGGTGATTGATTGGACTCAGTCTTAGAGGTCTTTTCCAACCTAAATGGTTCTGTGATTGTATGATTATGACATAGTTTAGTGGCAAACAGGGTGGTGGTGCTAGATTGGTGGTTGGACTTGATGATCTTAGAGGACTTTTCCAACCTTAACGATTCTATCATTCTATGATCTGCCATCTTTCTCTTGAGTTGATCTCATTGACTATTAATAATTGAGTATCTCTATCATCTTTCCACTGCTGTCATTGATGTTGCCATCCTTCAATGATATGACTTGGTAATGACTTTTCTAGCTTTCCACATGGATGAAATGCTGCCACACAAGCGGTCTGTGATAGAACTGCGGATGTAGGACCATGATGTGCAAATGTGCAGCATTTAGCTCCTAAAAGGACTAGTGAAAGGGAAGAAAAGATTAAAAGGTGTATTTAGTAGGGTCTGCTGTTATCTCAGGACTCCACTGTGCCTTTGCTGCTAGCAGTGAAAGTTCTGTATATGAAAATCCACAGAAGGGAAGAAGGCACACACCTATAAATCCCATCATTCAGTAATCATCAATAGAAGACAAAAATGTTTTAAATAAGGAAGAGAGTATTAAGCATTCTGATAGCTCTAATATGATGATTTGTATGTGAGACTGCTGAAAATTTGGGGGGAATTGCACTGTGAAGTAAAACCGCAGATAGTTGTTTTGTTTTTCCCTGTCATTAAATGTTTTAAATTTGCTGCCCTCATGTGGCTGTATACTGTACTTTCTCTGCTGAAACTCCCAGTGGATAGAATTTGTTAGGACAGCAGTATGTGCAGCAGTGTTTATACAGCAGATGAAGGACAGTTCAGACACTGAACTGCTGCTGTCTGGCTGAGTCAAGGATCTCAAGAAATGTGGCTAGGAGTCCCTGTGAATACATTTGCTGCTTTTTAAATCTGGAGGACCAGGACTGTCCTGGGTGTTAGGAATCTGCCCAAATTTTGTCTGGAGAAAGCTGCCTTTGCAGCTGTCGGAGGGTGATAAAGGCTCCTCCTGTATCAGGTAATGTGCATCCCCACCTGACCAGGTGGGTCCGTCCAGGAGGAATATGCAGTATTTCCAAGCATCTTTCAGCTTGGAGCATGAGACAAACCAGACAACTAAACACAAGTGCATGTGTTGTAGGAGGAACACCGATAAAATGGTACAAAAGCAATATTAAAAGAAGAAAAAGAACCCAGCAAGATACTACAACTTAAGGTTGTTTTGGTTTTTTGGTTTTTTTTTGTAGCTGTTACTCTTTGGTGTACAGCAATTGCTGTGTATATTAGCATAAATAATGTTTTTTTCAGGAATTCATGTTATAATTGCATTATTACCTGTATGTTGCCATTACAAGATGTGGTACAAGGTTAGCTAATGATAATATTTCATTGCATAGCATATTAGTTGCCCACCTACCTACCAGAATTAAGTGGTCCAAACAAAAGTTTAATGGATAACACTGTAAAGACAGCACCCATTGGGATAAGTTACTTAGAAAATAAAGACTTACACATTGGTAATTTATAAAGCAAATTGCAAAACCAAATTTTAAAAAATTGGAATAAAGAGTTTAAATTAATGGCTTTACCAATATTGCTTCTGCAAAAAAAAAAAACAACACTTTGCAGAAATGTGAGATACAGAATGATAAATAGGGCTTTCAAGGCTTTTTTTTGGTAGGTAATTGAACACTGAATTCAGCTACATTTCACATCTTTCTTGGGCCCTATACATTTCAGTATATACAATGATTTTACAGAGAATTGAACAAATTATGTAAATCGTGTTCAGAGCTGACTTTGATAACAGAAATTGAGGAGCCTGTTTTTAGACAGACAGAGATAAAAAATGCTTTCCAAGGAGAAGCTAGTTAGCTAGTTAGTATGCAAGGGAAACTACAGTCAAAAT
The DNA here is from genome assembly GCA_013397815.1 of Aleadryas rufinucha. NCBI lineage: Eukaryota > Metazoa > Chordata > Aves > Passeriformes > Aleadryas > Aleadryas rufinucha. The sequence continues at coordinate 148,705 of VZTH01018845.1, forward strand.
AAATATAAGAATACAGTAACAAAACAAATAAAAGAATACAGAAGCACAGAACAGTGCTCAAATATCCTGCTCTTTTGCATGAATTATTTGTATTTGCTCCCCTTGCTGCTAGCATCAAAGTCTTAAAAAAAAATAAATATAGCAGTCATGAAGCAAGGATTTAAGATGAGGCCTGATCTGGAGACCTGTAACCTGGAGAGCAGAGACAAGGTGCATTGCTATCTGCCAGATGACAAGCAGATGAGCTTCCTTCCACTAGGAAGAATGTAATGTCACTTAAAAGATTAGTGCTGACTGTGGATCCTAGGAAATTGCAATGGATTGTTTGCTTGCTTGGATACTGCTTCTGCTCAGGAGGGATTCATAAGGTAGCTGGATCAGACTTAATATCTCAGATATTCATATGAAAATGGTTTGGGTTGAAGGGGACCTTAAAGATCCTCTACTTCCAAACCCCCTGCTTTGGGCAGGGACACGTTCCACTAGACTGGTTGCTCAAAGCGTCATCCATCCTGGCCTTGAACAGTTCCAAGGATGGGGCATACACAGCTTCTCTGGACAACCTGTTCCAGTGCCTCACCACCCTCACAGTTAGTATGCAAAAGGTAGCTGGATCAGACTTAATATCTCAGATATTCATATGAAAATGGTTTGGGTTGAAGGGGACCTTAAAGATCCTCTACTTCCAAACCCCCTGCTTTGGGCAGGGACACGTTCCACTAGACTGGTTGCTCAAAGCGTCATCCATCCTGGCCTTGAACAGTTCCAAGGATGGGGCATACACAGCTTCTCTGGACAACCTGTTCCAGTGCCTCACCACCCTCACAGTTAGTATGCAAAAGGTAGCTGGATCAGACTTAATATCTCAGATATTCATATGAAAATGGTTTGGGTTGAAGGGGACCTTAAAGATCCTCTACTTCCAAACCCCCTGCTTTGGGCAGGGACACGTTCCACTAGACTGGTTGCTCAAAGCGTCATCCATCCTGGCCTTGAACAGTTCCAAGGATGGGGCATACACAGCTTCTCTGGACAACCTGTTCCAGTGCCTCACCACCCTCACAGTTAGTATGCAAAAGGTAGCTGGATCAGACTTAATATCTCAGATATTCATATGAAAATGGTTTGGGTTGAAGGGGACCTTAAAGATCCTCTACTTCCAAACCCCCTGCTTTGGGCAGGGACACGTTCCACTAGACTGGTTGCTCAAAGCGTCATCCATCCTGGCCTTGAACAGTTCCAAGGATGGGGCATACACAGCTTCTCTGGACAACCTGTTCCAGTGCCTCACCACCCTCACAGTTAGTATGCAAAAGGTAGCTGGATCAGACTTAATATCTCAGATATTCATATGAAAATGGTTTGGGTTGAAGGGGACCTTAAAGATCCTCTACTTCCAAACCCCCTGCTTTGGGCAGGGACACGTTCCACTAGACTGGTTGCTCAAAGCGTCATCCATCCTGGCCTTGAACAGTTCCAAGGATGGGGCATACACAGCTTCTCTGGACAACCTGTTCCAGTGCCTCACCACCCTCACAGTTAGTATGCAAAAGGTAGCTGGATCAGACTTAATATCTCAGATATTCATATGAAAATGGTTTGGGTTGAAGGGGACCTTAAAGATCCTCTACTTCCAAACCCCCTGCTTTGGGCAGGGACACGTTCCACTAGACTGGTTGCTCAAAGCGTCATCCATCCTGGCCTTGAACAGTTCCAAGGATGGGGCATACACAGCTTCTCTGGACAACCTGTTCCAGTGCCTCACCACCCTCACAGTAAAGAATTTCTTCCTGATATCTAATCTNTCTGATAGCTCTAATATGATGATTTGTATGTGAGACTGCTGAAAATTTGGGGGGAATTGCACTGTGAAGTAAAACCGCAGATAGTTGTTTTGTTTTTCCCTGTCATTAAATGTTTTAAATTTGCTGCCCTCATGTGGCTGTATACTGTACTTTCTCTGCTGAAACTCCCAGTGGATAGAATTTGTTAGGACAGCAGTATGTGCAGCAGTGTTTATACAGCAGATGAAGGACAGTTCAGACACTGAACTGCTGCTGTCTGGCTGAGTCAAGGATCTCAAGAAATGTGGCTAGGAGTCCCTGTGAATACATTTGCTGCTTTTTAAATCTGGAGGACCAGGACTGTCCTGGGTGTTAGGAATCTGCCCAAATTTTGTCTGGAGAAAGCTGCCTTTGCAGCTGTCGGAGGGTGATAAAGGCTCCTCCTGTATCAGGTAATGTGCATCCCCACCTGACCAGGTGGGTCCGTCCAGGAGGAATATGCAGTATTTCCAAGCATCTTTCAGCTTGGAGCATGAGACAAACCAGACAACTAAACACAAGTGCATGTGTTGTAGGAGGAACACCGATAAAATGGTACAAAAGCAATATTAAAAGAAGAAAAAGAACCCAGCAAGATACTACAACTTAAGGTTGTTTTGGTTTTTTGGTTTTTTTTTGTAGCTGTTACTCTTTGGTGTACAGCAATTGCTGTGTATATTAGCATAAATAATGGTTTTTTCAGGAATTCATGTTATAATTGCATTATTACCTGTATGTTGCCATTACAAGATGTGGTACAAGGTTAGCTAATGATAATATTTCATTGCATAGCATATTAGTTGCCCACCTACCTACCAGAATTAAGTGGTCCAAACAAAAGTTTAATGGATAACACTGTAAAGACAGCACCCATTGGGATAAGTTACTTAGAAAATAAAGACTTACACATTGGTAATTTATAAAGCAAATTGCAAAACCAAATTTTAAAAAATTGGAATAAAGAGTTTAAATTAATGGCTTTACCAATATTGCTTCTGCAAAAAAAAAAAACAACACTTTGCAGAAATGTGAGATACAGAATGATAAATAGGGCTTTCAAGGCTTTTTTTTGGTAGGTAATTGAACACTGAATTCAGCTACATTTCACATCTTTCTTGGGCCCTATACATTTCAGTATATACAATGATTTTACAGAGAATTGAACAAATTATGTAAATCGTGTTCAGAGCTGACTTTGATAACAGAAATTGAGGAGCCTGTTTTTAGACAGACAGAGATAAAAAATGCTTTCCAAGGAGAAGCTAGTTAGCTAGTTAGTATGCAAGGGAAACTACAGTCAAAATAAATATAAGAATACAGTAACAAAACAAATAAAAGAATACAGAAGCACAGAACAGTGCTCAAATATCCTGCTCTTTTGCATGAATTATTTGTATTTGCTCCCCTTGCTGCTAGCATCAAAGTCTTAAAAAAAAATAAATATAGCAGTCATGAAGCAAGGATTTAAGATGAGGCCTGATCTGGAGACCTGTAACCTGGAGAGCAGAGACAAGGTGCATTGCTATCTGCCAGATGACAAGCAGATGAGCTTCCTTCCACTAGGAAGAATGTAATGTCACTTAAAAGATTAGTGCTGACTGTGGATCCTAGGAAATTGCAATGGATTGTTTGCTTGCTTGGATACTGCTTCTGCTCAGGAGGGATTCATAAGGTAGCTGGATCAGACTTAATATCTCAGATATTCATATGAAAATGGTTTGGGTTGAAGGGGACCTTAAAGATCCTCTACTTCCAAACCCCCTGCTTTGGGCAGGGACACGTTCCACTAGACTGGTTGCTCAAAGCGTCATCCATCCTGGCCTTGAACAGTTCCAAGGATGGGGCATACACAGCTTCTCTGGACAACCTGTTCCAGTGCCTCACCACCCTCACAGTAAAGAATTTCTTCCTGATATCTAATCTAAACCTCTTTCAGTTTAAAGCTATTTCCTCCTGCCCTATCACTGCATGCCCTTTTTTGTAAGAAATCCCTCTCCAGTTCTCTTATATTGTCACTTTCTGTTCTGTACAATAATATTATAGCCTGGTTTTGATAGTGATAAAACCCCTCTAAAGAAACAGAGTCCTTTTGCTCACCTTCCTCATTTGCTTCAGTGAGGAACTACCTTCTGTATGCCACAGCAGGTTCTGGACTGTAATACAGTGATGCTAAAAAAATCCATTCCTTTTCAACTGGACAACAGAGCCAAGCATGGTAGAGCCCTGCTGCTTCCTATGGAGAGATGAACTTGGGGTCTGGGCTCTTGCTCTAAGGAGCAAGAAGTGAGCATGGCAAGGTGTGGGGAAGGTTGTGCAAGGCTCCCTGCACATGGGTCAGGTTGTCCACACCTGACCCATGACACAGAGCAGAGGTAGCTGCTGCCATCCTGGCCCCTGGGGACTCTTCCATTGTCTGTCCTCATCCCACTGTCCTCCAGGTGGGGAACTGGAATAGCTTGGTTCACAGATCTCTCAGAGGATCTACTTTGCATGTCATAAACACTGTGTTCTTCAAAAGACATCTGTAGCAAGATATTCAGAAGATACTTCTGTTCACTGTGCTTCTGCTGATAAAATAAGCACTGTGATTGAAATCTGCATTTAGTCAAAGTTCTCATGCATGGGGACTTCAGCAGCATACTTTGTTGGAACTCTAGTCTTTATAATCAGTTTTTTCTTGCTAATGTCTTGTCTCTGTTGGGTTCTACTAACAATATGGGAACTGATGGTTAGCCAAGAAATACCTTTTATATTCAGTTTTCTGGTTAAAATGACATTTGGAATTTGGGACTCAGCATCACCAAATCATCTGGATTTTCCCTGTGTGGTTTAATACAGTCCTGAAAATAATGAAACTTAATCTGTTCAACAGGGTAATTTGAGATATAGTGAGCAGCCAAAGAGCTCCTAACAGAAGAGCAAACTATCAGTTCTCAGTGGCTCAGGGATGCTGCCACTGCATGGTTTGCTAGTCCCACAACACATGTAAAAGAAGGAATTTGCCTTTTCTTTTGCTTGGAATAAAAAAGCAGGTACAGAGACAATTGCTGCAGAGCAGCAGAAGCATTGCAATGTGCTTGTTGCACAGTGACATGTCAAATCATTGAACTCTAGTCCAGTTCATTTCTCTTTTAACGATAGAATATGGGGAGTGTGCTGGCAATTTGATTTGATGTTGGTGTTGCAGGAGCTACTTTCTAAGGCTTAGACAGAGATACCAACTGAGTTGTGTGTCATTTTATCAGTGCAACTCAAAGTTTTTAGAGGAAAAGCGATAGGATCTTTCACTACCTTAAATTTATAGTAAGCAATTAATGTAGTTCTCTGGAGGAGGTCGTAGAGAAACTAGATGAGACACTGACTGAAACTTGTATTTCTTTTACTGGTTGGTCTATTTAGTGAAAAACCTCAGAAGGTAAGATCACCAAGCAAACTGGGGAGCAAATTTCCAATAAAGCTCCTATTGATTCTGCTGGTCTTGTGAGAATCAATTAACCAGCAGAATTGGTCACTCTTCTCATATTGTTTCCCCTCATCTACTCCTCCTTTATAAGAATTTCAAAGATTTGGGTCAAAAAATTAAGAATATTGAAAGTGCAAGTTAGAATACAGTGTTGAACAATACATTCATGCAAGTTCTGATGCCTTACAATTTGTCAACTAGTAGAATTCCATAAAAAAAATTATATGGAAATTTCTGTAATTCAAACCACCTTACTGTAATGCCACTTTGTGTCAAGTGTTCCTTCCCTCTGACCTCATTAGGCGTGCCTCATCATTAGATACACTGTTACTAAAGAGTTTTAACTTAAAAGCTGCTTTGATTAATGCTTGGTTGGACTGAGGATTTATTGTGTAGGATTAACTAGATTTAAAAATGGCAAAATGCCATAGTAACTTTAATGCCAGACTTTAATGAGAAGCAGAAGTAAACTCCAAGGACCCTTATGATTTTAATATGGACGAAACTCATGTGCTCATTACCTTAATGTCCTGTCCTATTTTATATACAAGTACTCCAATAATTCCTAGAGAACAGTAGCCTAGAAAGTGTATTACAAATGTGTAACTTGAAGTATATAACTCTATATTTTTAATGAATCATAAATTTTGATAATTTTACAATCAGGTTTATTCAGTATTATTATCACATAGAGAAAAACTCTTTGCACTGATTTGGGCCTTTTTATTTAAGAAACAATATGGAAGTAAGACAAAACCAGACTGGCAAACATTTGTCCCAATTAATAACGTGCCGACAATGTAGATGAAAAATGCATTTTCACATTTTTATGTAATCTGCTAATTGAATTTCTTTTTACTGTCTTCTTAAGTTCATTTAGGGCTCCTGAAAGTTAACAAAGTTGGCGCTTATAGAATTTAATAACCTTATTTTTTTACCATTGATCACATATTTTAGTATATGAGACTGTCAAGAAAATCCAGACCATTCTCACATCCGACAACATTTGGTCGTCTCCTTAAATCCTACTAGGCTTAATAGGATTTAAGCATATACTTAAAAGGTAATGCATTGCTCAATGAGGGCCTTTGTATCTGACATTTTTTCTGTCCATACTATCTTTGCTGAGATAACCAAAGGGCACTGATTTATTATTAGAGCTAAACAGGAAAAACTCTCTCATTCAAAAAGCTTGTAAACTTTTTTTTTTCTGAATTGATCCTGATTTCCCAATTTTGTTTATTTTTCAGTGAACTTCCAATAGTAGAAGCGTGTAGTGAAATGTTTGTTTCTGCACAGTTATATGCTGTGAGAATTAGGCACAATGTGCTAATAATTAATATCAATAGTTCTTTGCAGAGGTGTTACTGTCTCTGCCAAAGCATGTAGGATGGCATCCAACCAAGTACTTCGGCTGTAATGCCTAATTTCTCATTAAAATCACAGATATATTGGACATGACTTAAATAGGATTACTCACTCAAGCAAATTTACACAAAGGTCTAAGGCATATATCCAGCTTCCACTGAGTTAGGAGTCTGCATACTCATTTGGCTCGAGGCCTTGGGCACTTGCATAACATTGCTTGTGTAGCTTACCCTGCCAAAAATGAAACCTGCATCAACATGGTTACTCATACCAGAAAAATTGTGCCTGTGGACAAGTGATGACAGTTGGGGATCCTGCTTCCTTTTGTATCACACTGAAAACTTCTGTTTTCACTGATGGTTGAAGCTCTTTAGCCAGCATTACCACTGCAGTCCCTATTGATAATTTCTGTACCAGTGAGTTGGTTTTGTTGGGTTTTTTTATCACTTCTGGATTCTTTACTTGACTCATTGCTATTACTTGTTTTTCCCTTTTTTTTTTTTCAGTGAGAAGGCCAGCAAAAACGAAGGACAAAAAAAAGAAGAAAAAGAATTTGATGGAAAGGGCTCAGAAGCAGCACAGCATCTTTTTAGCAACAGATAAAACAAGCCAGTAAAGACTTGATTTTCGTTAATGTATTTTTTTGCAAAGTGCACAAAAGCTGCTATATGCTCCTGCCTATGGATGCACTACAGTTCAGCTGCTTTGACAGTCAGTATTGGTGGCAAATAACTTGTGAAAATAAAGCCCACAAGCTTGTTTGTTTGTTTTATTTATATATTTTTTATTTTACTTTTTCCTCTCATTTTTGACCTGAAGACTTCAAGGTCAGGAGTGCACTGAGTTGGATCAGTGGAAGTGGTCCTGAAGTGCATCAGAGATACTGTTCTGAGTGCCTGGTCAACGTGTTGACAAGGGAAGAAACCTACGAAGCACCAGTAGGTGGACTTGTGCATATTTAAATAAATGAGAAAGAAAGGAAGTCTTGGAGGTGTGGGTACTATTGCATTTATGGCCTTTGTTTCCTATATTTGTACATTTCAAGAGTAAATGGATATGAGTTACCTACTTAGTGTTAATGTGCATTGTTCTCACACCTGCTATGTCGACACAGTCGTGTAATAAAACTGCTTGAAGACAACGCAGGATTCACTGCTTACACTCACCAAAGCACAACAGACTCTGTGTGTACATACTACTCTGTCTACATATAAATGAACATATTTACTGTACATCTATGCATTTTTATGTATAATACTTTATACACGTTTAAAGGTATGTCCTGTTGGTTCTAGTAATATACTTTTAAATAATTCAGTAAATGTTTACTTTTTGCTATATTTTAAGTATCTTCCCATGTTCCTCAATAGTTACAAACTGGATTTTTTTTTCTCATTTGCAAAGCACACTCATTTGCAAAACTACCTTGCACTGACCCTCACAATGGAGTGTCAGCTCTGAAGTATACTTGCCAGACTAGTAATCTACAAATTCTTTCTGCTATTCTGTACTTGTGTCTCAGCCCCCATATATTTTGTCTCAGAAAAAGAAGTTTAATGTTTTTTAAGATGAGGCACGATGACAATAGAAATTTTGAGTGTCAGGAAAGAAATTATTTGTAAAGTTCTTGGTATCTAAGACTGTATGTGTAGTTTGTTGTTTTGGGTTTTTTTTTTCCAATGTAATGCACGGTGTTTTATTTCAGTTAGTCCTGATGCAGTCAGATAAGAAAAATACCTGAATAAGGGAGAAACAAAATAAAAGTCACATGAAGTCAGCCATTCAAAAGTATAGAAAACACCAATGTCCCAGTATTGCCAATTATTTGTAGAAGTGTAACAAATTTATTCTGCAGCTGTTCTTTGCTTTAGGATACAAAGGTCGAGACAGTTTTCTGTGTAGGACCTTAAAATGGCTCAGGATGTGTAATTGGGTAGTCTAGCATTATAAGGCTAGCATTCAAGGTGATTTTTGGATACCTGACGGGGAAAGCCTACAATAAAATGCTTGTTGTTTAAAGCTGTCACTTAAGAGAAATTACTTCAGTTTTTGGACTAAAACTTGTGTACGACCTACATGAAAAAATGAAACAGCAAAACAGACTCCAAACCTCCACAAACCTCTTTTTGACATATACTTTAGAAAAATCCCACAAATACCAGTTTTAGTTTTATGGGTTATATGTTTTTCAAATAAACTAGGGAAATAAAGCATCTGTAAGCACAAATATATCTGTATTTAGCTATGACAAGTGTTACTACCGAAATGTGAGTAGTTAGACACATATGAATGTTCCATCAAACTGCTTGTGGACTTCCACTCAACCGTGAGGTTTTCACTGTATGTTCATATTTACCTAGAACATAATAATGTTACAGACAGTAAGATTGTTCTAATCTTGGGATGCTATTTTGGACATAAAATGCTCACTTCAAAAAAGGAAAAAAAAAGACAATAAGAACTGTAGCTGTCTGTTTGCTTATTGGTTATCAAATTTGGCTGTAAGTGCAGTTAAAGCCCTCATACAAGCCTTTCAGTAGTGGTTACAAATATTGTATTAGGCATGTCATGGAAAGAATGCTACAAAATACAATAAAATGGTGTCACAAGCTTCTGAGTAAAATACTTTCGGTCCTTTTTAATTCAAATAGCATATTCCTTTGGAATTGCATACATACAGAAGAATTGGAGAAGGTGGGGAGATGCAGGTTTTCTTCCACTGGAGTAAAAAATGTGAGGGTTTTCCATACAACTGTTTCGTTTGAAAAGACACTGAGCGTTAGATGCACATTGATTTCTCCTGTCCCAGTCACCTTTGCATTTAGAGTTTTCTTGGGAGTGTAGAATGAAAAAATTCATCACTGAGTAGCAGATGCCCTGTGTAGTTCCTTCTTTGTCCTAGACATCCTGCCTTTGCATGGTGGACCCTACCAGTGTGTTCATAGTACTGGGGTTTTTGTAGGATCATACTTTGGAGGTTGGAAAGGAAGGTTCCTTGAACATTAGGAGAAGGCTTTGCACTAAGAGGGCATTTGGTCACAGGCTCCTCAGGGGAGTGGTCATGGCACCAAGCCTGTCAGAATTCAAGGAGTGTCTGGACAATGCTCGTAGTAATATGGTTTAGTTGTAGGTACTCCTGTGAGGAGCAGGGATTGCACTCAGTGATCCTTATGGGTCTTTTCCATCTTGAGATATTCTATGATTTGATGAATCTATGACCTTGAGAGATCAGCTAGTCCAAATATTTGCTTGGAACAGGGCTACTTTGAAGTTATCTTCAGACAGATACTGTTTCTTGCTAAACTGAAGAAGATCAGGTTTTCAAAGCTGGATAACATAAAAACAGCCTGTGCCCACTGTGCCTCTTATTTCCTTTAAATTTGATCAGAAGTGGGTTTATTAAGACCTTAGTTTTTTTCTAAGCAACTGACCAGGTACAGATGCCACCATTTTCCCCCTTTCAGTGCTTTTACTGCTTTCAGAATCTGTTTCTCTCAAACAGCAGAAGATTTCAGAGCAGTGAACTTTTGTTTTCATAAGGCTTTCATGCCCTAGTTTAATAATTTGCTATTGGAAATTTATTTTAAACTACAAAAGATTCAGATTAGGAGGATAAAGAACTTTGTATGCTATAGTCATTGGTTTTAATAAGCTGTTACATTTCTGTGATGAGTAGATAGTGCTTTTCCAAAAGCATACACTATTTTATATCTTATTCACAAGTCCCAAGATGAGACAATTGCATACTGCACTGTGTATTTAGGACTCTCTATTCTTAGTTTGCCTTCTCTTATCCTGGCCTCCTAATATCTGTCTCTAAATCAAAAAAACAAAAACAACAAAACAAAACAAAACAGAAAAGAAAAAAGAAAAACAACCCCAGGTGCATCTTTAAAGCAATTATTTTGTGGCTGACTGGTCTTTATTGCATCTGCTCTTGCTAGTGAGAAATTATTGTTATTTGTCTCTTTGTTTATTCCTGGGGGAAAAAACCAATGTTGCATTCCACATTATGGTAATACAAACCTTCCATATTACAAATGTCAGTATAAGGAAATAGTTCTCTTGCACCTGTATGCTTAATATAAAGATGTCTGCGACAGTGAATACTTGCAGAGCTTACATGATGTGTCTCCATTTATCAGTATGAGTTACAGAAAACTGCAGAGCAGAAAAAAATAGATTTTTGTCTGAGTTAGCTAAAAGCAAACTAATAATCAATTAAGTGCCATGTTAACTTTTTTTAATTAAAACAAAAATATGGCTAAAATCCTGATTAAAACCTTATAAAATGAGAAGACAGATCTTTTCCAGACAGATTAAGATCAAATTTAGTGCTTCAACTTTGTTATGCTGATGAAATAGAATATAGAATAAAAATAACCGGGTATTTCCGGCACAAGTGCCATGCTTTTTTCAGTGGATGATGTTACTGAAGGCTGATGCTACCACTTACCAGAGGATATAAGAGTTTTTTGAATTCAAACTCTCTCTCTTCACCAACAAAATGTATTTGCCTTTTGACACCAGTTCACTTTCATGTCCAATGGTGTAAGCCAGCATGAATTCCAGTAAGCTCTAGACTGAAGTTATTTTGGACTGACACCAAGAAGAACAAAATGTACCCTTCTGAAAGTGTAACCCAGAAACCACTGTCGGCTTTTTGTTTAGTTCTTTACCGAAAGCTCTGTGCTGAACCTGGCATTGTTTCTTTCATGAGAAGCCTCTGCCCAGGGCTGAGGAAAGGACATTAACTTTAGGAAGTATTAGAGCAGCCTGATCTACAGGACATCTGGGAGAAGAGCAGCCCAGTATATGAAGTGCAATTCCTCTCAGAAATGAAAAGCTGTAAGAAAAGTCTGACAAGAGAGAGCATCCGAAGTGAGCACAGCCTTTAGCCCATTGCCAAACTCTTATAAACTTCAGCTGATTTTTTAAAATGCAAAGTAGTTCTGTTAGTGTAATGAACATATGTCTTCAACCCCAGTGAAGCTGTACATTTACTTAAAGGGCCAGTAATACATCTGTGGTCATGCCAGCTGCAAAAACGCTTCCCAGTCTCCTTGTTTTCAAACTGTCTTTAGTGACACTCATGTAACACTGTTGATTTTAATTGGGCAATACTGATGAAGCTAACTAACAGTTCATAGAGCACAAATGAATAAACACTGAAAATGAGCCTGGTTTGTTCTACCCCTGTCACTTTTCAAAATAGAAATTCAGCTCAAGAAAGCAAACAGTAGCAGTTAGAAGATACTTCTTGGCTTGCAACTATTTCTTCGCTTCCCTTCAGTCTTTAAAGGGGCTTTATGAGATAGGTAAGGGTTTTGGGGGTTTAGTTGGGATTGTTTGATTTTTTTTTTCCCCTGAAGTCCTGTTTTTTTAATCAGAAGCTGCAGTGAGACTTTATGTTTGCTTTCTGTTTCTGAGTGGACTCGGTTGCCATCTACAGAAGCTAAGGGCCACAACTGCAAGGGGGCTCCTGATATTTTGCTCCAGATTTTTTTCAGTCTTTTATTTAATTGTCTGGTGGTAGGTACATGAAAAGTCTCAGGGACATGGAGAGCAGCCACAGGATTTCTCTGTCACGGTTTGGTGCTCTCCTTTTGGCCTCGTGTTCCTTGTTATGCTGTAGCCTGACTTCAGCAGGAGCAGTGAACAGCTTTTCTACCATAAATGTCTTCTAGTCTGCATATTCTCTTGGCTAGGGCATGTTCTAACTCTTAAGGCTGATCCTAGTAATTTATTTTGTGGTCAAATAGTTTCTCTCTAGAGAGAGTTAAAGAGAAATTCAAGGACTAAAGGTCTATAAACAGATGATAGGAATAGGCAAGTATGTATCCTCTCCCAGCCATGATCTAATACAGGAATGGGTAAGTGTATAGGTAAATATACTGACCATCCCTGATCCAGTGATTCAGATGCTGAGGGAGTATGAGATGAATGGACAGCAGATAATGGCTCAGATATTACACAGTATTGCCCACTGCCACTGTTGGAGACAGAATATTAAACTATTGGTTTGACTTGTTAGAGCTTCTCTTTTAGGCTTTTATGGAAAATTATGTAGTGTTGTTGCTCTACTAAGATAGTTTAGATAACGGGTTTTCTGTCCTTTTTTCCGGTTCATAATGAATTTATAAATTCAAATCAGTTCAATCTCAGTTCAATGGGATTGTTTAAAATCAAAGTCTTTGGTCAGTTCTCTTGGGACAGTTGATAAAGGCAGTCACTGATCTTAGCAGGGAACGTAAAAGGTCTTTATCACCTAAAGGTATATTTGACTTTGAACTAAAACCATGACAGTTTATGACAAGGTGATAGCTTGTAGAAACTTCGCAACAGTAAGAAAGATGTGGAACAAATATTTTTCAGTCTTAACTTTGTATGCAGTTATGATAAATATGTATGAATGCTGAATGATAGCATTTTAAAGATCTAATGAGATGAACAAAATTGTGTTTCTTCTGTATGTAAATGACTGGAGTTCTGCAATGCTGATAAATTGAATGAGGCAATATTTCTTCAGTTTTACTCTCATTTTGGTTTTATTTTTCTTTCATGCTAACAGTGTAGCACAAGGATTTGGGGGTTTTGCCTATTCTTTCTTCCCCTCCCCTCCGGCTCCCTGGTGCTCTGTCGGCCATAATTCAAGGGATTCCCACAAGCCCTAAGCTGCAGATGCTTTGCAGTATGCAGCAAACTTGCAGATGTTTTAGCATGTATTTCCAAGTTACACAGCCAGGCACTCTGAAGAAAATCCAGATGTTATTCTGAGAGAGAAAGTAGGTAGCACATGCATTCTAGATAAGTATATTAATTCTTATTATTTCCCTGGTCAGCTTGATTCTTTGACACGTGATGCAAGAAGAAAAAACATGTATTTTCTGGGAAGCCTCCACATTCTCTTCTTAGAAAAGTAGAGATTTTTGATCATACTAGAGTTGAATAATATTGGTGTGGTTTTAAGCAGAATGCTACTATTATTGTGCTGAATAGACAAAGGAGATGGAGAATTCAGCTCTGCAACAGAGCTTTGTGCCACAATTAACCTTATCATAAAATTACCTTTGCCTTATTAAAATGGCAAATAACAGATAAAAATATAGATATTGTATTCTTGAGCAAATAAAGATCATTTAAGGGTCATGGACTCTTTACTAACAGTGAAGAAAACGTGTGCATTTCAGCCTGGACTACTGAACCATCAAGGCATTATTCAAGACCAGTCTTGAATCCTAGGATAAATTTCTTAAGATCTGGAATAGGACTTTAAACATAGAGCAGGCCAATTTTGATTTCTTCAGTGTAATATCATGGAATCATAAAATGGTTTGGGTTGGAAGGAACCTTAAAGATCATCTAGATCTTTAGAAATAAACTTTCCAACCAGTCTGATAGGTTAGAAAGCCAACATTAATTTATTCAGTACGCTGCGTGCATAGGGATAGCTCCACCTATACACACACACTTTCAAAACTTTTCACTGTTAACTTAGCAAACAAATAAATTAATGTTCATTGGCTATAAATTACACAATTTGCTTCATTAATTAGTATTCTGTCTTCTATTTGTAATATTTCTCACTTCTCATGCTAATTAGTCTACCCAGATAGGGTTTCAGTACAGTTGCTGAATTGTCCTAGTTAGTTTCTCTGTCTCAGGGTTCTAAAAAATGTCTCTATGGTCCATAAATTCTGCATTTCTTGTGCCCAGTTTCAGCAATATATCTTTCTCCCAGGCTTTGTTAACCCCCTTCTAGGTCTGAGATCATTGAAGCATATCAAGGTTGATTACAACTGCTTTAGTAAAACTTAAGAGTTTCATTAATTTTCCCAAACTCTGTTCCTACCATAGCAGCTTATCACAAGCCTTGCTAAATGCTGGCTGCAGTGGCATGTGACAGAGTGGCTAATTGCACTGCTTATGATTATTTAAAGCAATTAATTAGAAAATTCATCAAAACAATTACTTAGAAAATTACAAGAAATTACTAGGAAAGTTACATTGTTTACTGTGCACTATAGTACAAAACTAAGCATTAATCACGGCTAGGGATCAAACACTATTGTGTTAAGGTTAAAAGAATTTTCCAACGTCTTCCCCCACTGCTACACAGATGCCTTTCTGAAGAAAAATGGCTTGTTCGGTAACATCCTGAAGGACTAGATGTGCGTACGGCCAGAAACAAGGGCAGTGCACAGCCAGTAATTTTTAATTCTTGTATAAATGTGTCCTTACTGTCGAGATAGTATGGCTGAGGACTGAGTCACAAGCCTTCTTTGACTTTACTCTGGTAGCCAGACACTTTGGATTTCCCAGCCATCTATCCAGGGATCATCACTATTAAGGAAACTTCTCTGTCCAACCATCCAGGACCCACTATGGCAGTCACTGTCACACCACCTGAGCTGGGACCGAGGCCCCTTCATGGCTACACACCCCACATTTACACAGTCAGAACAGATTTCCTCACTGGTTGGACCCTGGGTTCCCCAGAGCAGAGCTGCATTTTAAACTATTTGAAGGATCCCTCAGGCATCGGGATCCTTCAAATAGTTTAATTGTGGTGCAACAACTAAATAATAAAGTAAGTTTGAGCTGGTGCCTCCAAGAAGGGACCTTGAACAAAACCCTGGGCTTTTATACCCTCACAGTCCAAGTTCACAAAGTCTGGAGGTCATTGGCTCCTGCTGAGTCACTGAGTGTCCAGTCCCCTGGCCAGGCCACAGTCCCCATGACATCTGTTGTGTAAAGGGTCAGCAGTTCATGGCCTCTTGCCTGGGGCTGTCACCTCACAGAGCTGAACCTGCAGCTGGCACTGACTGCACACTGAGCTACAGGCACAGAATGTGCTCCTCAACAATTGTCACCAGCCTTTGTCCTCAGCTATGCCCGTTTAGATCCATGCGTATTCTCTGAAACTGAAATAGATGGAAATGCATCCGTGTTTAGCAGTTTCTAAATGACAGCACCTCAGAAACAAGTGCATACCATGTAATGTGCTGCTGTGTTGCACTAATCTTCAGAGTGGAACTGAGACTGACATCTAAGTGCATGCACTTTATTAGATCTTGCAGCTGACTTTGTAGATCTTGCTGAGGTGAAGCTTTCAGACACCACTGTGTCTGATATATAGGCATATAGAGACTACAGTGAATCACCATGAGTTTGAGCAGGCACAAATCTGTAAAAATACAAACTCAGCTCTATCCCATTTTTTGGAGAAAATTCATGCTGGTACTCAGTCAGATGCAGATAAAGACAAAACCGGACACATTCCAGAATCTTCATCCCAAGCTGAAGAACAGTATGATTTTAAGATAGCAAGAATCTTACCCTTAAACCTCTTGGAAGTTATCAGATGTAATCAGAAGCACAGGCTCACAAGCACTGTTAGTCAGTGAAGTCTCCCCATGGGTAGATACCATTTAACTTTAGACCCTCAGAGCAAAGCACATCTAAAATATGCATTTTAGTTATATCTCTAACAACTGTTTAACAGCAGCAGTAAGACATGATATGGTGTATGCACTGAACTAAAAAATGGCAGTTGCACAGGACACAGATCTTAAGAGGAAAGGAGATCTCACAGGCTATGCCCAGCTCTATCTATAGAGTTATTTGAAGTTATGTGCTATACAGAGAATCATATGGCACATTTAGATAAGTAGTTGAAGATTAGGCACATGGATGTATCTGTGCAGTATTTTCTTTATAAACGGGAACACAAAGATACTATTTTATCTTTAAAAGCTGGCCTTGTAGATGAGCTCTCCTTTGCTTCTTCCTATTGGATGTGTGTAGATAAACCTATTGCCTTCTGGGGAATAAGTCCTTTTTCTTGACTTCATGAAAAAGAATAATTGTAAGGGCAGTTTTTCATTAGTGGGTGATAACAACTCAAAAACAAGTGTAAGTTTAATAAGCCTTTGACTTTCTGAAAATCCCCACATTTTTTCCAGGAGTATTATTTTAACCAGTCCTGGATCTCAGGATCATGGGAGAGATAGAAAGCATGTGTGCAAACATGATATTCTCAACAGCATTGGAAGCCATTGGCTTGGACTCAATGCCTTACATACTCAAAGCCATTTCAATGCCAGTTATGCAAATTGCTGCTTAGAAGGCTGCTAGCTTCATAATTGTTACTTAGCTTTTTTAAGAAAATGCCAGGTTTTTAATTTCTGTGGGTTTTTTGTTTGGAAAAGAAAAGGAAGAAAATACTATTTCTACCCTGAGTTCTTTATTTCAGTTAATGATTCAAAGATACATGATTGCAAATTGCTAAGCAGAATTGAGGTAAGATTGATATCTGTTAATTGGCAAAAGTACTTTTAAAATAAACCCCCCAAACTTAAATGTCTGGTTTATATAAATAACAAGTTAAAAAGATTCTTTTGATGAGAAATAATTGGCAGTGTGAAGCATAAGAGTATGACATAAATATCAGAGCTGATAACAATTCAGTGCTGTTTTCACACTATCTTGTCAGAAGTTCCCATTTTATTTTTCAGCACATATTAATTTAATCTGAATTTGTTGCTGGCATGTTAGTGGGCATAAATTTTAGGTTTCAGAGGGACGTAGTGAGCTGTGTGAGGAGGCCATGAACTGCACTGTGATGTTCACAGCTTCTTCCAGCTGACTCTGAAAGAAGTGTTGTCAACAGTGACAAAACCATTCCTGATCAAAACTTCAATTTAACCCAGAAGCCCTCAGTTGCTGCAATTTGAAAATATTTAAGAAGGACAGCTGCAACTCTGAGGACCAGAGATTCAGTCTTGGAGCAGGAGATATTCTGTGCTGAAGGGGGTGTGGACACTGCAGATCCTGTGAGGAACTCAGACTGATGCAGGTACCTGTGATGAACAACAGCTGTGGGCAGCTGATGCTGGGACAGGGACACGCCTGAGGGACTGTGGCTCATCATCTCACTGGATGGATCTTGATGGATTTAGTATAATTCACAGCAGAAGGAAGGAAAATAGAGACTGGGAACAGTGGGGTAGGGGGTTTTGTGAAGGATTATTTTTGTGTGTGTGTGTGTTCTTTCCTTCAAAACCAGACTTCATAAGCAGAGATTTGTGTTCATTGGCACTCCAGTAAAAGTCCCCAAATCTGTACTGCTTTGCCCACAGCCATGCAGGTTGAAATAGACTGGAAGAGTTGATAGTGCTGAGGCCCCAATTTTTCATGCAAAATTTTTTTTTCTGTATGTATTTGTTTTGCAATATTCCCGAAAACTGTTTTTTAAATTTGTTGAGTCTTGTGGGAAATGCTGACGGCAGCCTAAAAAAGAAAAATTAGCACCCATCAGATGAAAAGTGATTCATAAACCTCTGGCTTGTGGAGTTGTGCCAGCCTGGGAGAGCTTTCAGGATTGGTCCTGATGTACATGGTCTCTTACTCAGGATTAAAGAAACAGAAATATACACCAAAAAGTTTGTAGCAGTAGAAAAAAGGCATGTTGAGCTAACGTGATGCTGTAGAGAATAGTGGCAGACTGTTCTAGTCATACTTTAAATGAGCACAGATGCAGTTTTAATTTAGAAAATATCCATTCCCCCAGATGCTTGACATGAGAAATAGTGCCAAGCTGAGGGAACTGCTGACAACATTCAGATTAGAGAAGTAATAAAAAGGTCCTGAACAGATTCGGACTTTAGACAAGACAACAATTTTTTTTTTCCTCAATCTGGAAAAAACCCCATAAAGCTACCTTTATAAGGAGGCAGAAAAGGAAATTAACTGTGTTGGTTTTGTTGGCAGCTTAACATTTATTTTGGTTCTTTGCTTCCTTGAAATTTTATCTGAGATTATGTGCAAATATTTCCAGGTAGTTTATTGTCTAAAACAATGCATTTGGCAAGAGTGCTGCAGAAACCAAAGAGTATCAATCTTTTAATCAATCTTTGATTAGAAATGCAAAAACAGCATTTAGAAAGAAAATAATGAAAATGCTTTTAATAAGGAACTCATTTAGTGTTTCCATTTTGCTATCTCAAAATTTGTGTCAACTGGTAGCTAGTAATATTTTTTTCAGAGAGTAATGGCAAGCTAGAAAAGAAACAGATGCTTCATTCCACAAAAATTGGAGTTTTTAAATGCCCCTGTGTTACAGGATCTCTGATGATACCCTTCTGTCTCTTTGGTAACATTCAGTTCAAATCCCTTTAACTATAAGCCTGTGTTTTTAAGGGGCCTTGGCTGAACACGCTGTCCTTGAGGCACATGCCTTGGCAGAGCCAGCACAAACGATGGCTCCCTCAGTCCACAAGACGGTGCTTGAGCACATGAGCTGATGCTGCAGGTTTGCTGGCTCAACAAGTAGGAATTATTGTAACTTGTCACAGCTGTGTGGTATTGCAGTGTTAATCCTCTTGTCAAGAATCAGTCACTTGGGTGAGTGTTGAGTCCTCAGTGTTCTGCAAGGAAACCTGTTTGCACAGAGCTAGAGTTCTGTCTGTCAGTCTGTGTTGGAAAGCAGGCACAGAGACGTGTCAGTAGAGGGAAATGTACGGGGAAGAGTGGTTTTCCTGTCAAGATTTTCGTGTTTGGGTTTCTTCCTCTGATCTGTGGGTCAGATTTTGCAAAAAAAAAAAAGGGGCCTAAAGATTCATGCATCTTTGTCCCAAGCACTGCTCTCTAGCACTCTTCTTGCTCACATCTACTAGTGTGTTCTAGTCCCTTTGACTAGATGAGATTATTCTGATAAAAAAATAGTGATAAGAGAGGAATTTCTCTTCTTGATGTTAAGAAATAATAACACCACACAACTAGCAGTGCAGTCATTCTCCTGCTTTCTGCTGCTTCTTTTGAGAAACATCTGGAGATCCTGAGCCTTTGAGGGAGAGACACATGTTCAGCTCCAGCTGGAGAATTGTCAGAGAATGCCATATCTACATAACACTTTTTTGTCATGAACTTGAGAAGAGAAAGGAATTTGTTCCCAAGGCAAAAACAAATTAAAGGGTCAATGGCAGAAATACCTCCATGAGAAAAAGCCAAAAGCTCTGGTCATGCTGCTGTCTGCCCAGACAGCAATGAATGGGAGTGCATCCGTCCATGTCTGTGAAGAGCATGTGGGTGGTCATTAAGGTGTTGCAGACAGTATACTTTTCATAACTGAAACTCTAACTCTCTCATCCATGAGATCTGGCAATCTGAGAAGGTCAAGACTTACCAAAGCAACCAGGCCCATTTGAGCAGGCTGTAGTTTGGGCATTGTTGCTGTGCGTGTTGTGAAGGAGGAGTTCAGCCCCCTGAAAGCGCTCTGTTCTTGCTACTTTTGCACATGAGACACAAAATTGTGCTCTTCTGGATATCAGCTGTCTGCTTCAATACTTAGAAAAGCTGTGATTTTTCCTTAAGTTTAATGCTACATGTTCAAGCAGCTGTCAAATCTGAAGAATTTAACATTTTCAAAAACTTCAGTTTCTGCATGAAATTCTCAGTCATGGCTCATGGTGCTTGCTCTCCTGCATTTTCCCTGACTTTCTATCTGCTCATAAAATTCTCCTACCCCTGCTGTCCTTTAATTCAGGCTCTCTGCACAAAATAAGTGGAAATATGCAGACATTGCACAACAAAAATGTTTATAATAGTGGAAGATACCAAGCCTTTAACTAAAAGAGTAGGAAAGATGTATTAGCTCAAAGATGCATTAGTAAATATTTAAATCAAGCCAGAGATGGCTCAAATTATATAATGCTTTGAGGAAGTATGCAGTGTTTTGTTGAACAGAGTTCTGCAATGTGAATGGTAAAATATGCATTAAACTTTATGCAGGTTTCTCTGTATCATAAAACTGAATAGAAATAAAAAAAGATGTTTTGTTTTGTTATGTAAACTGGAAGCCAATGCAGCACTCAGAGGGCTTGACTGCCTGTTGTTTGCCCTCCATGCCTGTAACAAGTGTTGCCAAGAGAATAGCAGCACTTCATTTCTTTCTAGTCTGTCCAGACCCTTCTGGATAAGAGACTTGTGAAAAAAAGCCACCCCAGAAGAGAAGGAGGGCAACAACATTCCAAAACCCTGAGCAGAAACATTTTCATCCTTGTTAACATGAAAACTATGCCCAGCATGTTCTTCAGCTTGTTATCACCATTTCCCTTAGAAACTACAGAACAACAGCCCATAGGAAGAAGAGAGCTCTTACCCAGAGAAGGCCTGGCAAGTCCTCAAAGAAAACTGAAAAGGGAACACAGGCTTCATCTCCATCCCTGCAGAAGGCCACGGACTGTTTAGGAACTTCTGCGGAGCATGTTACTAGAGGGGGGCATGATGCAGACAGAGCAGCGCAAAGAGCTGTGCTGGAGCCCCTTCTGTTACAAATGTCAAATATTGCCTTCAAGAAGTGTGGAAATGATTCCTTTTTAATAACAGTCTTTTTCACAACATTCTTTCTTACTGCCTTCAAGAGATGGAGATAGGGACTATTTTGAGCACATCACCTCCTAGGATTTCCTGAACAGCCCTTTGTCTGACTGAGTCTCTGTTCTCCTGATTTTAAATTTTAGCATTTGTTTAATTGTCACTCTTTTGTTTGAAGAGTAATATGCCAGTTTTTTATTAATGCAATAGAATTCTATTTCTGAAAGACTTATTTGAAAAGATCAATATTTTACTATTATTTTTCTATTTGAACAAGCAGATTCCCATACAGTATGTTCCCTACTCACAGCCATTTTTGCTCAGGTAGTAATAAAAATCCTCACAGTTTTTTTTTTATTGACAGGGATTTCTTATACCTTAGTCTCAAGCCTTACTAAAAAATACTGCTGCATTCATCTATCATACAAGGCTCTTGATTAGAAATGCATTAAATTTTAATAATTTTATCATCTACACATTAATAAAGATACAATGATTAACTCAGTTCTGCACACTGTGATTCATGCACTTGTGGGTGCTTGCTGAGGGACATAGCTTACCAACCTTTCTTATCCTGGAATATCATCAAGGTTGCCTAAAGCTTCTGGTCTGGTTGAAGCCTTTGGGCTCTAATGGCAGCTCTGAGTTGCTCTTGAGATGTCACCCTTTTAGATGTAGTCCTGTCCAGTTAATGTTGAGTTACCAGACCTGCTTTTCTAGATACATCATCATACACTTTTCTGGATCAGCTGCCCTCCAGCTCCACTACACTGATTTGCTGTTATGTTCCACAGGAAGACATCAGGACTCTCAGCACTCTGGAGGAAGATTACTGCTAGTCTTTCAGGCTTAGTCAAAAGGGGTCTTCATCTTCATCCCATATGTAAAATAGAAACAGCCTGTCACTGTTCAGCAGGGTATAATAGAACGTTATTATCTAACAGCTACTATGTTCAGGTATGACTCCTTGCTAACAGCCTAACAGTTTTGCATTAGAAGTTTAACAGATTAATTTTCACTAGGAACTCACATCACACAAATCTTCAAAAGATCTCAAAGGAACAAGATCAAAATAAACACTTTTTGAAAATAAGGCAGTAGATCAAAATTGACCACTGCTTCCTTTGAGAGTAATCAAATGCAAATTTGTGGGTAAAAGGCATCCTCTGGAGGCAGCAAGATTGTTTGATATTCTAAATTAAAATCTATCTATTAATAAAGAATTTGAAGTACTTCATTCTGCCTAAATTCAGATCTGAAAAAGCCCTTCCTGTGCAAGCAATAACGAGGAAAGAACACTTTTTTCCTTGTTCATTGTGTCATAAAAATATGGTAAAGACAGCAGTTACACGTGCCAAAGGTGGTTTGGACTTCAGAATTTTTGTGAATTCAGATTCGGTTTATGCACAAAATAAAGCACAATTTCTACTTCCCTTATATTAAACATCACCTGGCAAATCAAGAATTATTTGACTGAAGAAAAATTGTCTGCAGCTTAAAAAGAGATGAGTGATTTTGCTATCATAGCTTTTAGTAAAAAAAATAGTGTCTTGTTTAGACAACCACTCTGACACAGAAGGAAGAGTCAGATCCGTTAAATCCAGAAAAATTCTCATAGAAATCTTACCAGATTTGGGGGTTTTGCATGAATAGAATATTTACATACATACATACATACATACATACATACATACATACGTACATGTATAAATATAAAATGTAAAAAAATCCAGGAAACCTTGTCTAAGGAATTTTTTCCAAGAAACTGAAATGCTTAATGATGTGCTAATTTCCCCCCTCCATCCCCACCCCTATGGATTAGAGTAAGAGAATTTTTAATGAAAAAAAGACTGACCCTTCAGATTTATCTCTAAACAAAATCATAACACTAATATGTGTGTGTGTGTGTATGTTTATTTTAATATTCTTATGCAGAATTAGAAATTCTGAGTTACTGTGGGAAGCTGTTCTCTTGGCACTTCCATTTCGGCCAGAGCCAAGCATAAGAGTTACTGCATAGATACTGCGCAGCTCTTTTATTTTCCTTTAGTTTTCCAGGGATAGTTCTAAGAAACATGCAGATTTGAAAACAAGATTAGCTTCTGATGGGAAATGGCCCTGCAGGATGGGAAGAACGGAGACGCAAATCTCGGGAGCTCCCGGCCGCGGAGCGCGAGTGCCGCCCCGAGGCCGCGGGAGAGCCCGGTGCCTGCTGCTGCTGCTGGTTCTGCTGCTGGTTCTGCTGCTGCTGCTGCTGGTTCTGCTCCTGCTGCTGCTGCTCCTGCTGCTGCTGCTGCTGNTCTGGGGAGGTTGGAGGGAGCCGGTGCCTGCGTGGCCTTGGCTGCTGGAGCTGGGACGAGGCGTGGGCCGTGCTGTCACTTCATCTTCTGCTGGGGCACCTGCGGGATCTGCTGCTGCGGCTGCTGCTGCTGCTGCTGCTGCTGCGTCTGCTGCTGCTGCTGCTGCTGATGCGGCTGCTGCTGCTGCTGCTGCTGCTCCTGGTTCTGCAGCTGCTCCTTCTGCTACTCCTGGTCCTGCTCCTGCTGCTGCTCCCGGTCCTTCCACTCCACCGCGGGAGCATTCCCGCAGTGCTCTGGGCTATCCCGTTGTGCGCATCTCCCAAGAGCAGCACAGATTTATGGAGGCCTTTCCACCCCTTAGGATCCTTGCGTTTGCTTTATGGGGGTGATGCAAAAAGGTTGCGGCTTTTAAACTTTTCACATCTCTCCATCTCATCAGGCACAGAAGAAAACAGTGCTGCAATTTTGTGCTTCTGCAGGGTGGGGGAAAATGGCCTTTACAGCGGTCTAGGGCAACATACACAGGTACATAATTTTTTATGAAATGTGAAACACTTCACATCATAAGAAAAAAAAATCTTCCAGAAACTCCAGCTCCCTGATTTCCAAATTCTTGCTTTCCAAACTTAGCAGCATAACAGAAACATCAAAGTGACAAAACACCTGCTGCAGGTTCCTCAAAATCCACATTTACAAGTATATCTCTGCACCTCACCTAAGGTAATCAAACTTTAATATGTTAGGTCTTGAGCCTTGTTTCTAAATTATATTTCCTTTCTTAGCTGAAAAATGTAAAAATGTGTGTGCAAATACTTTACAAAGCTGATGATAAACAGCTGACAATACACAGTTATAAGGAAACATAAATCATGAAACTATTTAAGCTGGAAAATACCTTTAAGATTTTTGAGTCCAACCATATACCTAACACTACCAAGTCCACCGCAAAACAATGTCCCTAAGCGCCTCATCTGCCCTCCAACGTCCCTTAGAGTCGCATCTACATGTGGTGCTTTATAAAGGGAGATTGTAATCCTGAAAGGATTTGATATTTCACATGAGGATATTTTTCATACTCCGTGTGATTATTTTTTTTTATATCCCTGTAGAAAAAGCCAGGAAATCTTCATTGAGCAATATTTCACTATTGAAGCATTTTTTGGTTTCTATGTCTGAATGGGAGCATATATCCTCCTACATTGTAATACCTATTTTGTGGAGAATATATATTCTTTTAATGGAAAAAGTTTTCAGAACAGTACATAAATTTTTTTTCAAAATGTATAGACAGTTGGACTTGAATATTGTTGTAGGTCTCTTCCAGCTGAAATAGTCTATTCTATTCTAGTCTAGTCTAGTCTAATCTAATGTATTCTGACTGAACTGAGCTGAATACTCTTTGCAAGATAAGCTGGTTTACTGTTAAGGAATATGATACTTAATATGCTATTTTAAAATTTCAGTTAAGATTAGATTTAAGGAGATCCTGAATCAGTTCTAACTTGGATTTTTTTTCCCATTTAATATTTTATTGCCTGGTCTACACTGTGGGAAAGAAAGCCCTACAGTTAACACCAGTATGTTTGCAAAAATTAAATATAAATTAAATAGATAATAGTTTTATTTTTTTAACTGCTTTCAGTTCAGCTATGAGGCTTGAACGTAAGTTGCCATCATGTTTTCCTGAAGAAATATTGCTTATTCTGCGTCCAGGATACCCAGGATCTCACATTTGCAAGATATGTATTTAAAGAAGAGAAGCATAATATCCCAGTTAGAACTGCTGGTGAGAACATTTAATTTATAGTTGTACCTTTTTTCTCACTTGTTACTCTCAGCTGGTCATGAATTTTTATTTTTGTGAGAGTATTTGAAATCTTTTAGATTTCCAAGACTGAAATGGATTGCAAGATTTAAAATTTTCATTTGCAAAAGTAGGGACATAGACTTACAAACAGAATCACAGAATCAAGGAATAGTTGAGGTTGGAAGGGATCTCTGGAGATCCTCTAATGCACACACCTGCTCAAAGCATGGTCAGCTACACCAGAGTGCTCAAGACTGTGTCCAGCCAGATTTTGATTATTTCCAAACATCAAGATTCTACAACGTCTCTACTGGAACAGGTTCTTAAAAGTATTCAACCACCTTTACAAAAAAACCCCAAACCCTGCCCTTTTTCTGAGTCTAAATGGAATTTCTTTATTTCTGTTTCCCACTGCCTCTTGTCCTTTCACTGCACATCACTCAAGATTCTGGCTATGTCATCTTTATTCCCTCTCATTGGATATTTACTCATATTTACAAGATCCTTCTGAGCTTTCTCTTCTACAGGCTGAACAGCACAAGCTCTCTCAGCCTCTTCTTGTACAACAGATGCTTCAGTCCCTTAGTCATAGGATCATAGAATATCCTGAGCTGGAAGGGACCCAAAAGGATATCAAGTCCAACTCCTGGTCTACACAGGACATCCCCCAAAATCACATATTTATATTCGTATAAATGTCCTTTCACTGGACTCACACCTATGTGTTCATTTGTTCCACTGCAAGGAAGGCCAGTGCTCAGGACGTGCCTCATGAGTGCTGGGTAGAGGGGCACAATCACCTCTGACACCTCTTTTCCTGAGGTAGATCATGATGCTGTTGACATCCTGTGGTGCAAAGGCACGTTACTGGCTCATGTTCAACAAGTTTGCCACCCTAACTAAAGTCAAGACAAACAACATCCATTGCTGTCCTCTTGCCCATAGAACCACTCATTGTGGAAAGGTGTCAGGTTGGTCAAGCATGATTTTCACTTCATAAACCTTTGTTAACATCTTCCCTTTATGTCCTTAATATGTTTGGCAGCAGTTTTGGGGATTATTTGCTCCATCATCCTCTCAGTATTTGAGGTAAGTCTGAATAAGCTGTAAGTCCCTAGATACAACTTCTCACTGTTCTTTAAGAGAGAAGTGACATTTATTTTCTTCCAGGGGTGACATGTACTTTCTTTTAGTCCTAAGGAACCTCCCCCAGTTTTATCCATTGGTACATCCCATCACGTCCCGTGGACTTGCATATGCCATTTGATCAAATGTTGCCTAACCTGCTCCTCCTCCATGGGTAAGTTTTCCTTGCTCCAGAGTTTCCCATATGCATCAGGGGCCTGGATTCTTGAAGTCTGGGCTTACCAGTGTAGTTCAAGGCAAATACGGCATTAGGCACCTTAATCCCTTTGTCACTAGGACCCCTATTCCATTCAGAAGTGGGTCTACATTTCTCCTTATCGTACTTTCATTTTGGTATCTTCATTTCTTTAGTTTGGCCTAAAAATTGGTAGAAGCCTTTCTCCCTGCTCTTTACATAGCTCACCAGATTTAACTCTAGAAGTGTTTGTCTTGCCCATCTCTGCATGCTCAGACCATTTTTA
The DNA here is from genome assembly GCA_013397815.1 of Aleadryas rufinucha. Taxonomy (NCBI): domain Eukaryota; kingdom Metazoa; phylum Chordata; class Aves; order Passeriformes; genus Aleadryas; species Aleadryas rufinucha. The sequence continues at coordinate 175,449 of VZTH01018845.1, forward strand.
TATTCCTCCTGTTTCACCTGTCCTTGCTTCCACTTCCTCTATGATTTCCTTCTATACTTGAGTTTTGTCAGGATGCATGTTTGTTCATCCATGCAGGACTCGTGCAAACTGCCTTTGCTTGGTTTCCTGCACATGAGGATGATCCATCCTTGAGCTTGGAAGAGGTGATCCTCAAAAATCAAACGGCTCTCCTGGACTGCTCTTCTCTCCAGTGCAGTATCACATGATACTTCTCCAAGCAGATCCCTGAAGAGGCCAAAATCTGCTCTCCTGAAGTTGAGGGTTGTGATCATACTATATTACATTGTGTAATCCTGCTCTCCACCTTGACCTTTCTCATATGGAAACAAAAATACTTGGAACAGAGGATAGATGTATCTCATGCTGGTTACTGAATACATATATGGTATCAAAATAATAATATTTCCTTTTTTTTTTTTGGTCAGATTTGTCTATTTTAAGACTTTTGATTCATCTACAATCCAACTACTTTAGTACTAGCTAATGAGATTTCTATGCTTCTTTAATTAAGAAAAAAAATTACATCCATGGTAAATGATGGATGAATATATATATATGATTTATATAATTTTACATCCCTTTTACTTAAATCTCAATTCCATTTTGAATGGAAAAACCTAAACACAGATGTAAATCAAAAAAGATTTCCTTTCTCCTTAAAGTGCTGAGTGTATTTTTGGCAGCCTGACACTGAGAACTGTCTACAGAAAGCTGAAGCTGATGCTTTTTCCTTGCTTTCTGTCCTCTTAACTTTTGCTACAACTTTGTTCATTCTGGTAACACAGGGTGAGTGCACAGGTGACACGTATCATATATGTCAGAAAAACTTGTTTTCTGGGCTTAGACCAGAGCAGGGAAATCGGCTGCTCCAAGTAGTTAACAATAATTTTGCCATAAGGATACACCAGTAGGTAAAAGGAAAAATTAAATTTTCATGTAGAAATTTACTTGAGGAAATAGAAAAGAGCCAGAGGAAAGTTAAATCCCTTTCTTTCCTCTCTCCTTTTCAATGTCAAGGACATATGAAAATCAACAGGGGGAAAAAAAGTCTAGCTTCAGACAATGAAAAAAGCTTTGTTTGAGGATGCTTCTTTCATATTTTCCCTTTCAAAAATATTAGGCAAAATTGAGGAGAGAATGTAATTCCTCCCATCCTATGCCAGAAATGATCAAAAGCCAGAACCCAGGGAGATCAGGAGTCTCAGAGCAGCTGGCCAAGGGAGTTGTTAGGAGAGTCACAGAAAATCAAGAGGTTTTCCAGAGCTATAGGAATTTGCCACAGAGGTGTGAAAGAGCAAAAGAGATGGGAAGCAGGAGGCCAGTAACAATGAGAGAAGAAACAGAAAACCTGGTTCTAAGCAAGAGAAAAGCCTTTGCAGGCATCAAGAGAAGGAGGATAAACTTAAATATTATGACTCAAGCCAGGATAAATCAAATATTCAAAATACACTGTCTACTTCAGAGACAAGCTTAGATACGACCCAGTGAGAGGATATTGTTCAACTTTGGAAATCCCTACAAATATATGGTTCATAGATAGTAATGTTTCCAGTGAGAAACAGTTGGCCAATGGATAGCACCAAGATGTAAAATCAAAGGACATGTTATCGTTTTTTTCATCACAAGAGGAAGCATTCTGAAAGATGGAAGGTCTGTTTTCTGCATATTTTGCTCCACATCCAATGTCAAGCAAAAAATCTGTAGATACACTGGCCAGCACCATCTCAAGGAACTGGACTAAGTCAGAAAAAAGCCCTTAACCTACCTCCCTAGTAGAAAGTACAGCTATGACCATTTCTTCACCTTTTTTATTATTTCCTACAGATTGATAAGATAAATGCTTCCTAGCTCAGCTGGAAGTGTGGCTGGGCAGATGAGGGATAGGCTGGACTCTGAAGTAATAGCTTTCCATTAGTTACTGACAGGTGAAAGCCTCAGAGCACTGAGCCTGCAGGAAGACATGCATTGCAGGAATCAGACAGGGTCTTCTTTTCCTGTGACACTGTTGGGAATACAGGGGACAAACTTCATGGGGTAGCCGTGGGAAATACAATCTGACTGTAACTGGTGGAGATGGAGAGAAAGTAAGTGTCCTGCAGACTCTGTGTACTAAAGGCTAAACTTTTGTCCCATGTCGTAAGAGAAAGGAAGCAAAAATCTGAAGCTCCTACTACTCAGAAGAATTATGGTATGATCCTAACAGTTTGGGGAGTGAGCCAACTCTCTCTTGCAAACTGGTCATAAAGTCATTGACAGGTTTGTAGACCATTGGGGATTGTGTTTCACCCTCCCTTGCACAGACAGTTCTCTGCAACTTGCCAGAAAGCACCTCCAGGGAGCACTACAGACCGATGTCTCAGGAGCAGCGCTGCGCACCCCGGGCAGGTGCCGCCGGGCAGGGAAGCCTTTTCCTGCTGCAGGGAGCAGCGCTGCTGCATTCCCATGGCAGAGCTCTCCCGCGGCAGGGCTGCTGTCCTACTGCCGCTTGGACAAACCCTGCTAGGGACACAACAACACGCTGCTGGAAGGCACCAGGAGAAAGACAAAACGTGTGGTGAGAGCAGGATTATTTAAGGTCATTGCAACAACAGCATGAGGAAACTCTAGAGCACAGAAGGCTAGAGAGCCTTCACAAAGCCAGGGAAGGAAGGCACTGCTGCAGGCATAGCCTCGCTGACAGCTTGAAGATAAGTGCTTTGAAAAAATTACCTCATTGCTATAACTCAGCTAGTGCTGGTGTGTACTCTGCTATTACCAGATTATACTGGCAAATATTCTGTCGATGAGGCAGCTACATGCATCCCAGCAGCGTCCCAGCCAAAGGCAGCTGAATCAATCTGCACTTGTTTTGTTTAATTTTGTCTTCATTGACTTCAACCAGCTTTGCATTTTATTGTTTCCGTGTTAAAAGTGCATCTGGTCGCACAAAACGTTACCAAGCTGGGCTTTTCTTAAGAGAAAAAGAACAAGATAAGAAAGAAAACCTCAAAATAATTTGTAAGAACAGTAGAATTATATTTTAAATAAAAGGTAAGGAAAACTGCATTATGCCTAATAATAATAAATCTATTTAAAATGTTTTAGTTTGAGTTTTATTACTGGCAATGATACCAGCTTTAGAGACAAAGAGATAATTAAAGACATATGTAGGTTTGGGATGGATCATTATTATCTGCCAGAATTAACTGCATGAGAAATGAAACAATATATACTGCATCTTAGCTGTGGTTGCATTAAATGATTATGATTTATGCATTTGCAATAAATCCTAGACAAAGTCTTCAAGGAATAACTTGCTGCTTCTTTCTTTCTTTAAAAAACAATCTGGTTTCATTTGTAAAACAAAAGTGATATGCATCCTTTTAATTTCAACTAAACTGACAGCTGACTCTAATTTTTGTGTTTATAGGAGTAGATGAAAAGAACACAAAATATGCTCTTCAATAGCCCTTCATGGTATTAAGTGCTGCTCTACTTACATCCTGAGATTAGCTCAGTTGTTTAGAGCATGGTGCTAATAACACCAAGGCTGTGGGTTTGTTCCCTGCATGAGCCATTCATTTAAGAGTTGGATTTGATGATTCTTGTGTGTCCCTTCCAACTCAGACTGTTCTATGAATCTACATCAGAAAACACTTGTTAGAAAAACTAACTCTTACATAAACAATATTATACCTATAATATAACTGGAGAATTGGTGATATTAGAGTGGGCACCAAATGAAGAAAAGAATAAAGGGACACTTCTAATGTTTCAGCCTCAGTGCAAATGCTGTGGATTTAATACAGCTCTTGCATGAGTGATGTAAGATCCATCTCCAACAGTGTGCTCTGACTGCTCTGTGTGAGGATATTTGTGAGTCCTTGGTGTGATGACTTTCAGAACTCAAATCTCTTGCTGGTCTGCTGGGGTCTGGCTCTTTTGATTTGAGATTTTATTCAGCTCTGGTAATTTGCTTATTCTTCTTTTTTTTTTTAATTTTTTGCTCATTTGTAAAAGCCAGCAAAACTTTTCAAGGACATCTCATTTTAATGAGATGTTACTCATAGGGAATCTTTTTTTTCTTAGGTGATTTGTTTAACAGTGGAAAAAGCTGGATATATCACTTGTTAAATGGAAATCATTTGACTTTCTGCAGAGTGGTTAAAGGAACAGTTCCACAAACTTTCCTCCTACTTCTTCTTGTTAGTTTTAGGAGAAAATATAAAAATATGCTATTTTTTTAGTACAAAGGGTTTCTTTGCTGAGTGCGGTGAATGACTTAATACCCAAATTGGAAAAGTCACGTGGCTCAGACTCTGCAAACATTGGCAGTTATAGCATTCAAAACATGAATCTGATGTGAAAATGCAATGATCTTCCCCATTACATGAGTAAAAATTTATTTTTTTAAAAGAAAAACCATTGTTCTTCTCGAGTATAATATGGAACACTAGAAAGGAATCCATAGTTCCAACGCTTGTTATCCTACAATTCAAACTCATTGTCAGAATTTCATACCAGACAACAGAGGAAATTAAATAAAGCTCTTGTCACTTCTCAGCTTGCCATGGAGTTAGAGTTTAGCTAGATTTTTGATATTTATATTGTAGATTTCTGTTGGAAAAAAAATCTGTCTATTCATCCATGGATTCTTTCATCTATCCTTTCATCCATCCCAGGATGAGATCTAACAATTTGGAGGAGGAGGTCTGCTGGTGAAAGCTAGCTGAAATTTCTGTTGTTTCCCTTTTGTCCTCAAATTGATACTGTGAGAAAAAATGCTGAAGTTTCTGTTATGCTCTGGTCTCTCCTTCTCATGCAGGTCCCTCTATCTTCCCCCTTCCTGTTGGGTCCTTGGAAATAGAGTGGTGATCCTGATGTTCAGGGTTAGGAAACAGCAAAAATTCTTCCAGATTGGACCATGTTTTAGAGCTACAGTTGTTGGAGTTGTTTGGGCAGTTTCCTCACTCCCTAAGCAGCAGCTAATACTTGTTATTCCAGGCTCAGATTTACTATTGAAGTGAATTTTTTACTATTGAAATTTACTATTGAATGGAAATTTTTAATGAGGAAATGAAACCTTCTCCTTTTCTTATATTACAATTTTAAACTTCCTAGGGAAAATATAAAACCAAACTGTTATGCAAGCAAAGAATTAAAGGGATTAGAATATCCAGAACCTTTTAAAACTTCTTGAATCGTAGATAGTGGATTACCAGCTGTATGTCTTACAAAATCCTTTAACCAGTATTAATCTTACAAGAAGTACAAAGAGTTGGGAAACAATGGGGAATATAACATTTACATGCAACACTGACAGCTGTGGATAGCAAGAATTGTTAAACCTCAAGTAACCAGACCATGCAGTCCACTCCAGCATCCCTAGGCTCTTTTAATTCCTTTCATGAAGCAAACACGCATTCTTTTTAATGCAATGTTGTGTGAACAAGACTATCATTTCTCCACATGGTCTCATAAAAAAATGACTGATTAAAGAGATCCCAGATGTACAGAACAAACTGGAGCATGCAAATATGCATTTAAAACACTTACAGAATTTTTAGAAAAGTCTGTTTTAGAAGGTAACTAGTCCCCAAAAGAAAAAGAATACAATTTAGAACACCTTTTACATTGACACAGGGGAAGATCTCTATTAGTGGTGCTTTTCATCCATGTATATTCTTTAAATATCCTTTATGTAAAAATAGTAAAAATAAATGTAGAATTAAAGAAGCAAAACACAGCAACAGTTTTATGATTACTCATAAAGTCACCAAAACAGTTTCATTGTTTCATCATCAGGGTATAATCTGCCAGCAGTTGGCTTGGGATCCCCAGTGTAGGTACTTTGTAGTAGGTACTTGAAAGAGTAAAGTCAACCCTTTTAATGCCTGTATCGGTGCACCCTTAAAACTTACACTGGATGCTGAACAATATTGCATCTTAGCACATTCTGGGTCTCCTTATGTTCCTCCATAATGCCAGAGAAATTTCCCAGACAGGCAGGCACATGTGAATGTAGCCACTCCTTTGGGTTTTTAGACATGTTCTCCAGATTAGCGTATTCCGAACTCATAACTGCATAAGCATGAAATGCAGATGGAGGCTTTTTCCTTCTCACAACTTTCCAACTTTTGAATAATTAACAGCTTCTTAGGTGCCTGCCTAAATAATTTAGGTTTGTACAGCTGTGTGAAGATTTCTGCAAATATAGATTTCCAGGCTTTTCTGTATTCCTGGTCACTGAATTAGCTACTCACAAGTGTTAACTATTTTGTTAATTAATATGGTGACCTCAACTGACTTACCAGTAGGTCATTAAAAGCATTGTTCTCTTTCTTCTGTTTGCAGAACAGCAGACCACGATTTTGATTTGCCATCACTTTTCAGGACCCAGGACTTTTGCTGACAAAGAGAATGCAAATGCAAATGCAAAATACTTTGGCAATTTTTCAGCCTAATTCACTGCCCCATTCTTACAGGGACCTGGTCAATAAAAGTCAGTATACTCTTCAGACACTTTAGAGATTTAGCATTGTAAAGAGGATTCACAAAAGGATAAGAAAACTCAAGTAATTCTGTCAAGATATGACTAAGCTGTTTTATATTACTGATGAAAGTAAATATTTGCTCTTTTGCAAATACAGGGAACTGGGGATGGAAAAGTCCCTAGCTTTACCACAGGTTTTAGTAATACTGGTAATTAGTGTAATTTATATATATAATTCATTGCATCTGTTCAACTCCTTGTTAGCTAGAGCTCTGTGAATAAATGTCATGTTTAATGTCATGTTTGGGGACAATATATGACAATTTTGAGACACACTAAGTTCAACTCTAAAATGATATAAAATTTTAATTTGAAGACTCCGTATTTTGGAAAAAAAATCGTGGGGTTTTACAACAGTTAAAGCCATTTTGGATGGTTAAAAAAAGAAGGAAAACCAAAGCATTTATTTAAAAAATTAACAATAAATAATTTTTTGGAAGCACTTTCCTTTCAGTTCCTGTATGAGACAAATAACTTTTCTTGTTGGCATCAGGAAATCTATGAAGTAAAAACTCATCTAGTTCTAGTGCTAATGGCTATTCTGTGTTGGTGTTCACCAACAGGGGAAAGGATGAAGAGGAAGGAATTTGTTTCAGGAACTATAAGCACATCCAGAGTGGATGGTGCAGTAAGATACCAGTGGTTGGTTCAGAAAACTTCTCCTACTGCCTCTGGACTCAGACATGCTAGGAGGACTGGCTCCCCAAATTTAATAAACCACTGAAAAATTGGTTAATTGCCCAAGAAATACCCGTGGCCAACACAGGACCAGGTGGTGATGAATTCACAATGTTTTGTATGTGTATCACGTTCAGTTAGATGTGTCCAGCATAATAACATTGCAATGTTTAATGTAAGTTTTGTGTAAACTAGGTGTAAGATCCTTACTTCCAATGAAGAAATCTAATTCCAGTCACCAGGCTTTGGAACAGAAAGCAAGAGTGAAATTGCTTACAGTTTTTTTCTGATGTGCATCATGCCAACGTATTCTTTGTGATTTACAAGTCCAAAGAGAGTTTCCTTTGTTTATGGATTTTTTTCCAGTTTGTTCTGACATAAGAGAGGAGTTAAACTGTCACATTACAGAACAGAAAAAAGCCCCACATGATTTACAAAACAATCCAAATAAAACAGTATGCCTATAAATCACAGCTCTTAAAAAATGTTGTTCTGTACTTCAAAGACTGTTGAAAAAATAAATGAACTTTATAAAATATTTTGAATTTTTGTGACAAATTGCTGGGGAACATCTGTTTTAACATCTTCTAATAGTAATACTTTGCTTTTTTTCCCAGTAGTTCCTCCAAAGATTTAAACATGCTTTGCAAATAGCTGCTTAAGTAGTTAATGAGTGTATATTGCCTAGATTTTGTTTCTATCTTTGTAATTTTTAAAAAATTCAGTGATGTTTTAAAAATTTTCAGCTTCCTTTTGCTCAGCATGGGATGATTTCAGAGCCCCAGCTTTCATTTGTTAAAAAAAAAGAGAAGAGTTGGGGTTTTTGTTGTTAAGGTAGTAGAGTACATGAGATTTAAGTCTATCATTTTTGCCAATTTCATTATTTGTGTCTCAATATCTATTCACTTACTGAATACTTTTGAGATGGCATTTTTCTAGGTCAATTTAACATGTGTGTTCTTCCGTTAGCCTCAAAACTCATTCCTGATCAGGAAATAAAACATTTTTGATGCTTGTTTTCCATTATTTCTTATTGCATTAATATAAAATGCCACAATAACTTTATTGTATCTCAACAGAATGGGCAATTTTGTTCAGTTAGTAGCAAAGAAAGACAGACTCCCTTCATATGAACTTCTTTATCTTGACAATTACTCTTAAGCACCAGATTTTCCTGCTACTAATTAGGGGAGTACACTTCCCTGAGGTGGGATGCTGTTACGACTCTTTCAGCTAAATGGGCTTTATTTTATTATGAAGGGAAAAAAAATAATAAAATGATAAATGAAACATTAAATTTAGGCTTGGATTTACATCCTATGTGCAAAAGGCCTTTAATGCATGGGCTCCTGTGTACAGTATTCAGCATAGGTTGAGATTGTGACTGTCCCTCTCTGGGTTTAAATTTAGTGGTAAGAGATGAAATCTAGAAAAGTTCTCAGTTCATAAGATAGGTAGATAGAAAAACTGCATTGGGATGAGTAGCTCTGCAATATTGTCTTTTTATTTTTTCTGTGTATCTATCTGAATCCTTTATATTTCTCCATAGTATGTAAATGAGATGGAAAATATGAAATGAAAAGTAGCATTAAAGATCTGACATACCATAAGATTTCAAAGAGTTGGTGAGCAGAATATTGCAAGTCTTTCACCTTTGATCCATCCCCAGTCTCATCAGTGAAGAACTAGAATATTCTTTAAGATGACAAGATACCTTTTTTTGTAGTTCAGTATTCAAATATGCCAGAAGATAGATACTGGTTGAATATTCCTTTTTAGATTGCCTTTTTACCCTGTATATCTGTAGTTTTAATATCAAAATCTTTAGCAAATGTTTGTAAATAGATGTTGCTGGGAGACGGAGCTGAGTGGAAGTTGTAAAATAAGTCATGCTTTGTGGAAATATTGCATAAAAGCACAACTAGTGTAAATTTGGAAATTTCTTAAGAGTTTGCAGCAGTAAAGTAAAGCCTACCTCGATAAGAAATTAGTTTAATTTTGAGTTTAAGAATAATCTGAAATTAAAACAAAAGGAATTATTCTTACAATAAAAATGATAGTGCTGAAGTTGCCTTTTAACATCCTATTTCAATAAACCAGTGCAATCTACCTGTTAGAACTGGGTTTTCATTAAGTCCAACTAAAACTACTCCCAGGTAGTTTTAGTTTAGGGGGTTCTTTAGTAACTATAATTCCTAGTAACTTCTTAAGTACGTTTACATCTTTAGAACAATTCTACATACAGTTAAATTTTTATCTGCAAAATGAAAGACAAAGCTCTTGTTGACAAGTAGAACTCTTTCCTATTCCCATCAAAACATTAATTTTTCTGGTCTCTGTGTCCAAGTGCCCCATAGCAGGCCCTGGTTTGGAGGGCCAGATGGAGTGCTGAGTCCATCCAGCAGTTTATAAATGAACATTTAGTGTATAATAGTGCTTACTTTTATCTTGAATTCCTGGAATTTCTTATGCCTCCAATTCAAACACTTCAGTCCCCTAGTGAACTTAACTAATACAGTTTGTAAATACAGAAAGATTGTCACCAGCTATATACAGTGAGGAAGATGATGTTGAGTGTTGTCATGTTGAAATAAACTTGTGCAATGGGAACTTCTTGTATCTATTTGTAGCATTCCCCTCTTTCAGAGGGAAGGAACTGATAAAATACACAGCAATAATGTGCTTGGGGATTCTCAGCTGTTTCTCAATATAGATAATTTTATTATCAGCTCTAAAACAGAAAAAGCCTTTAATTACCGTCCTGAAAGAAACAGCTTTTGTATGCCTCTGACTGGTTGTACATCATTTCATTACAGCAGTGATTGTCCTGTCTGTAATAACTTTGTGCCCTGAATGATTCTGTCTTCCTGTAAGAACGGCATCCACACTCCTCAGATGAAATGCACAGCCTGCGTCAGTTCATCTTTCAGCACTCATCTTATTTTTGTGTAGATGCCTTGGACTTGTCATCGTGAGTGAAATAAATGCACATTCTTTGGCTCTTAACTAAAGTTTTGTTCAGGAATTTCTACTCCTGTGCCTTTGACAACCTCCCTAGCTAGCTGCATGGTTTCAGTATTATCACTCTTTTCTATATTCCTGCATTCTATTTCTTGACTTCCATTTTTATGTTTAGTTAGTTTGTACCTTCCACTTTTAAAAAAAATTAATTTAGTGTGTCTGGCAATGTCGGTATGAATCTTTCTGTTGTCTGCAATGGGCACTGCACTGGGAGCTTTCTAATATTCATATGGTGTAACTAGTCTACATGGCATGTAGTATTCTTGGAGTGTTTGACTAGAATCTTCTAGGTCCTAAGGACAGGCATGGATAAAGTATAGGTAGACCTCAAAAGGCACTCAATCAGGTTTTCTTCCTTTTTGTGTGAGTAAATAATTTGTATGATGACAAACTATACCCATGAAAGGAACTAAGAGTCAATTCAAGAAGGACATTAAGGGAACGTTTCATGGCACAATTTATACCCAAATAGCTAAATGTTCTTTTTCCTATACCCTATGCTATTCCCAAACTGTTCTCAGATGTTATCTGAGAGTGTGCTCTTTTGCATGAAAAAAAGTGCCAGGAAAATTTCTAGTAAATAAACAATGTGAAGAGTTGTATGTTCTGTCCATAATACCAGCTCTCAAACAAAGAAGGTAAATTTATTCATAGAAAATCCTGAGTTGGAAGGGACACAAAAGTCTTGTCATTGAGTCCAAATCCAGGCTCTGCTCAGGACAATACCAAGAGTGGTAAATGAAATCTGGAACCAACCTACGTCCTCATATAAGGCACTGGAGAATTTAGAAGTTCTAAAGGACAGTCAAGGAATTGGCCATTGATTTTTAGAACTTGCACAGACTTTTATAAGGGCTGTGGACAGCTATTTTGCCCATATAGTTACCATAAAGCAAAGGTGTCTCCTGAGACTGTACATCAGAACAAACTAATCCTTTATTAATTGTACAACAGTAGAGGTTGTGTTTCCTGGCTTGTATGTAAAATACTAAAGCTGTTGGAGCTCTTACTGGAATGTGGGATCCTTAAAATCAATATACCTTTCCAGCCTGGTAGGATTCAAATCCACAGAAATATACCCGGGTTCTCAGACAATGACAACAATAGTGGGTGAAGAGCACTGAATCACACAATTTATGGTGTTAGGGATCTCTGGAGGTCATCCAGTCTGATCCCTTGCTCAAAGCAGTTCTACTTAGACCAGATTGCTCAGGGCTGTATTCAGAGCATCTCCAAGATGGAGACTCTACAACCTCTCTGGATGACCCTTTCCAATATTTAATAGAAAAACAAGTTTTCTAATATCTAAGCAGATCTTTTTCTGTTCCTAACTTGTGTCTCTTGACTCACTTCCAATGTGCATTTACAAGAGTTTGTCTTCATAGTAGTCCTGTCCTCTACTCAGGAACTTGTACACAGAAACAAGGTCTTCCCTTAACCTTCTTTTAAGGCTGAGCAGGCCCAGTTTCTCAGCCTCTGCTCATGGGCCCTGTTCTCTGGCCTATTGGCTCAGTGCCCTCACTGGCCTTGCTCCTGAGTGTTAGTGTCCTTCTTGTGCTGAGGAGCCTCCCATGAGACATGGTACTCCAGATGTGGTCTCACAACTCTTGGACAGTTGGTAAGGACATGAACTTTAGCCTGTGTTTAGGTGTGAAGGTTCCATTTCAGACGTCCCAATATTTTGAAACTTCATAAATCAATTGATTTTCTCTTCTGTGAAGCATAATTTTCCATGAACTTATATCTGAGAGCTACTATTTTCATTATGTCTGTTTTATTTCTTGAGAGTCAGAAGAGTAACATTGTTAAATGGCTTTAATCTGTTTTTCCATATCTCTAAGGCATGCTTAGAAGCTGGTTGCCTGTCTTCATCTTGGAAGATGGAAAAGTGGCTGTCTTCTCATTTGTAAAATGATTGAAAATATAGAACATCTGTTGAAATAATGACTCTAACATTTCAAGAATGCTGGTGTAGCAGAAATGATTGCTCTTTAAAGTATTCATGAGAGAGTCTGAACTGCCTTACACTGTAAGACTATGACCATATCCACTTTGAACTGTTACAAAGAAGTACATAATGTGGTTGTGAAGGGTCAGGCCTTACATCATATTTTAGTCTTGCTACTGATTTCTACTCTGTCAGTTTTGCAGGAATTGTCTAAAGTAATTGTTTTCCAATTTTCTTGATAGACTTAAGGAATATTTGCAATGTTGCTTGAGAGGTCTGAATCAGTCAGTCTATGAATAATATTAAAGAAGCCAAGTATTTACACTTTTTCCTTCAGATTTTCCAATAGCCAGAATAAGACCTGGAGATAGTGCCACTTCCAATGAACAAGAACTTCTCTATATTCCAAGATCTGTCTGTATTTCATGTTTTTGTAAGTGACAGGGACAATTCAGACAAGACTTAACCACACTGAAATTTTTTGTTAGACTACTAGTGTGTAAATGAAAAAAACATTCACTTTTGCACTGTGGCTCACTTAAGTAATTGTTGTGTATAGCTGTAGCTATTTACTCTTCTGAGTTTGCCATGATACGGAACTGCGCCTGAACAGTCCTGGATCCCAGTGTTACATATGTCAGACCTTTTGCCTTTGCTTTTTAAATAAATCACACAGTAAAACAAGAAGAGCTTCCATGTGCCCTTCCTGTTCAGTCTGTCAGCAAATAAGGATGGGTGAACTTCTCATTTCAGAAAGGCAGCCTTTTGAAGATGTTTAGAAAAGAAAGGGGGAGGCTAAGATCAAAGGACCCCAGAACCTGTTCTGTGTAGTCAGTGAGTATTGTTCTTGCACATCTGGGTCAGTTCAGAATGTTTTTTTAGAGGCAATGAGAGCTTTCTACATAATACATTCTCTTGAATTTATGATGTAAATTCAATGCTATATCGAAGTTAATTGGTAGTGACCTTAAACATACACGATCTTAGACAAAAACTATGCTAAGCTCAAGTTAAGGTCACAAGATGTAGCTATAATTTGAAGTAATAAAGCCATCCAAAGGGCTTGCAGAACAAATACAAGAAAAAGAGCTGTGTAAGAAACCTAAATGAGTCTGATGAAGAAAATGCACAAGAGAGACATTCAAGCCACCTCGTGCCCCCCTGTTTTTTGTACTGATGCCATGTGGCAATAATTTGAATTTTTTCATTGCAGCCCAAATATAATTAAACTCTTTTAAAGAAACATATTTCCTTTAGTTGTTTCATCCAGCAGACCTGAATCACCCAAAATCATCCAATTTTTTTTTCTCACTACTGCTCCATTGCCAGTGAACGCTAAACCTTCTCTTGTTACTTTCTCACTAAATAAAAAACAACCTTTGATAGGTTTATATTTTCACTGAGGAAAGAAACAAACAATATAATCAGCAAATCAGCATGTCCAGATAAAGCACTTGAAAAAACCAGCATTGCATTCTCCTGTGAGCATTATTGAATACAAAACCTCCTTCATTTGGCATCTTCTTCTGCCCAGAAGGAAGACACTGTGGCATGCTCTGAATGTCCACAGTCACTGTGCTGGGGTCTATCCCACATCTGACAGCCACTGCCAACCAATGGACCATCCTACCCTTCTGTTCCAGTTAAACAGAGCACATCCAGCCTTTCTTCATCCTGGACCAAATAAATTTGATTTCCCCTTGGTTGCAATGTTAAAGATCAGTAGATTCTTTGGGCAAGTATAAAATCTCTCTGAATAAATCACCGAACTTTGCTGAGGCTCAAGAAGCACCTGGGTTTACTTTAGTTCAATTATTTAGGTAGTGAAGCCCCTGGATTCTAAAAATTGATACATATTGTAGCAAATTATAGTACACCTATAAAGTAGATGTAAAAGAAGAGAAATCAGTATTTCTTGCCGCATTCTCAGGTCAAATCCTTCAAGCCAGGGATTTCAGCTGAGTGTTCAACCTTCTAAGAATTAGATTTGTGGCATTTTTTCGATGGGAAATTGGGTTACAATGGCAGGATTTGTTCCTATAGCAGATAATTCTCCAGGAAAAGTAAAAATTTGGCAATCACAGAAATAAAGTCACATTTCTTAACTTTCTACATGTTCTCCTTCATGAACTCTTCAAAGGGTGTCTATTCCTTTTAAAATGAATGGATTTTATATAAAGATACAAATCTTCTGTGCAAGTTTAATTATTTTCCTGTTCCAGTCACAAATCTACCTCCCTCCACCAAACTACTTTTTGCAGCTCTGTAAAGCATGCCTTGTCTTTTTAACCTTAAACAGCAGAGGGCAACCTGAGAATGACTATCCCAACTGTTCCTACAGCTTGAGATGCTGGAAATAAGGTGGTTTAAATGTTAAATACATGTCAAATAACTACAGTATTCAGTATTGATTGTGAATGTGCCAAATGTATTATATTTTTCAGAGCAAACTGAAATTTCATTCTACATCAACTGACTATCTGGTCTCAATAAAAGTCATGACCATACTCAGCACAGTCTGTCATTTGCAGAATAAAGTTTTTCAAATAGGTGGAAGAACTCCATAAAAGAAATGGGCAAATGCCACCATGGAAAGAAAAAACCTTACTGAAATATTCTAAAGTTAAAAAAAATAAACCAGTGTAATTTATAAAGCTATTACAGATTTTAGTAAACATTTACAGACCATGGCTTATAATACTGTTTACCTCTACAGACCTGAGTAAAAATTCTGTATTTGTTTCTAATGTAAAGTTCTTGAAATAACATACTCGGTTTAAGGGACTTGTACAACCTTTGTCTAAACTTACTTTTAAGTGTTACTATGCTAGATTAAATTTAGTGGAAGACGTAAGAACATAATTTAGAGATATTGAGACACCAGAAGATGTGAAACAAGAACCCAAGAGAAAAGAACCTATGTAATATTAAATATCGTGAGTGCTTGATAGCAGTGGTTGCCTTGTTGGTCATAGCCTGATCCGAATACTGCAGCAAAATTATTTAAGAGCTGTCCTTTAGCTCTTGGAAATCATCTTCTTACCATTATATTATAGCTTACTTATAGTCAGCTGTGTTTCATTGCATTTCTTTAAGGAAAACTTTGAATTTTCAAACATGTTACGACAATATGTGCAAAGAACATTTGCTGCTATTTTTTCCCTTGGGACCTTGCATGCCTTCCTCCCAAGCTTCTCACAGGACTCATCCCTTAATCCTACTTCTATTTTCCCCTCCTGTGGATCTTCTTTGTAAACACAACTCCAGCTATGAGATGATGCCAATGACTCACAGATATAGTCCTTCACTCAAAGTTACATTCAAATTCTTTTCCAACATTCTCAGTGCTACTCAATACCAGAGCAAGCTCAGAATGCCCGAAACAATTCTTAACCATTCTCCTTCAGTTTTCTTTGTTATATTTGCATGATATCATCACTGTCCTTCCCGGACCTGATGCCTGTAAGATGGGGATTGTATTAACCTCAACCTTCTTTCAAGAGCTTCAGGTTCCATTTCTGTGAAGAATCTTTTGTTTTCATCCATGTGAGAACAAATCTTGAGTTTTAACTCTCACAGCTTTGAAACATTCAATTTATATCCATTTAACATGGTGTTGATGTGCAGAACTTGTTCCCTAATACATTCCACACCTTCATATTATACAGCTTCCCTTTCTCTGGGCAACAAAAGACAAACTGCCTGTCTTCCATTGCAGGAAATATTTTGTAACCTTTACTATCCCTTCAGTAATGCTGAAGTTCTGAACTCATATATTTTCTGCCAGTGTCTACCCTCATCAACTCGTTACATTTTTATGCCAATTGCTCCAAATATTAGGACCTAACTACCCACTTAGAATCATTTGTGGTGGTTAATGCTCATAAAAGTCTTGGAGGAGGTATACAACCTTAAACTTCACATTTTAACCCTGTTTTTCCCCCTTTTTTTTTTTCAAATCATGATCAATTTTGATCAGAAGTGGCTTCTCCATAAAAATCACGTCATTATACCCAGGTAATCTCTTCTGAGAGAGGAGTTGGTAGAACACGGGCAAGAGTTGGATTAAGCTCTTCCGTTCCTTTGCCTTGCTTTAGAGGCTGAGCCTTTGCAGTTTCAAGGGATCTGTATCTCCCAAGCACTGCCATTCAGCTTGGCTGCCAGACCAAGCCCCTTTTTTTTGTTTATGGAGAAACTGAAATTCTGGGGTTCACTCTGCATCAGAATTGCCCTACATTTTACTTCATTGCTGACTTGCGTTGCCTCTCTTGGCATATTTCTGAGAACGTCATAACTGTTTATGTGTAACTGTCTTTGTTTCTCTGGAAAAACATTTAAGAACATACCAGTTCTAAATAAGTACACAGTCATGCAACAAACAAGACAGTAAAGGGAAGAAAAAAGTGATGAACTCACTAGACATGTTTACTGACCTGGCTAGTCTCACAGAACTCAGTATCATCACTTTTTTTTTCTTTCTTTACTTCTTTTCTGTATGTTCATGTCTCTTTAGTGCTGTCTTGTAGACTGCTAGGGCTTCATGATAAGGACGTCATGAAAAGATTATGTGAGCAGATTTGGATGACTGAGAGCAAATAATGATAATTTATATTCATTATTTCACAGGACAAAAAGTGAGTCTCTTTGTCATAAGAAATCTGAATGTACTCCAGAGATCTAGTTCTTGGTTTATTTTCTTTTTTTATCCAGTGGTATGAGATACTGGACAGACATCACTTTTCACAAAAGTCTACTAAATGTTTGCATTTCTTAGATGTCCTTCTTAATATAATATTGGCAAAACCTATCAACATTTTCAAAAATACTGGCAAGGCTTCCATTGGCACAACTGTTAAAACAATATTACTTAGAAAGAAAGCAAAACTTAGTGAGGGATTAACATGAGAGATTAAAATAACTTTTTGCTTTCATTTGTTGAAGGTGCAGTCGTTATGACCACCAAGAATTTTTCCACCCACTTTAAAACTGTATTTAAAATGAGCTATTCCAGAGCTTTTTGGCATACAGCTACAAAGCATCATGGATTTTGAATCGCTGTAAACCAGCAAAGATGGTCTGACCACAGCTAATCTGTTGCTGTGCCACTTTGTTTATTCTAGCTGAGATTCTGGCACTCTTGTCTATATTGTGTATTACTGTCACCAATTTTCTGATGGGAAATTACTAGCTGGTGTGTCAGCTGACTTTAGCACAACTTACTTAACTTCAGCCTGCCTTGCCTGCTGTGAGCTGCAGATGTAGGTCATGTTTCTACACATGTAAACCTTTTTTGGGCTTTATTTCTGAGCCATATGTCTTAGTGGTCACTGCCTTCAATTGCCATCCACTCTGAGCTAAAAAGGCACCATGCTATCGAATGACTGCAAGACCAGTTTCTGCTCCTTACTTCTAACCCAAACCTCAGTGTTAACAGGTATCTGACAGGCTATCCTTTTCTCCAGGAAACAGTTGCTCCATCTATTTTGCCTTGACTGTCCATGAGGGCTACTCTAGCTGTAGTCCTGAGAACCATGACTGATGGTAACAGTGTTTAGCTAGACTGCAAACCAAGCTAGAGTCTGGGGCTTCACAAACTGCACAGTTCTGCTTGCCCTTACCTGTAAAAATTCTGTCTTCAGGCTTAGTAATTGTAACCCTGTGGTTATTAAAAAGCTATTTTGAAATTAAGTCTCATTATTCTTTAAAATATGTTTTGAAAGAAACAGAGTATTTTCAGTACATTTTCAGTACAGGTGTTTAAGAGTGGAAATTTTCAAAAAGCAGTGACTGTAGCCTTATGTCAGAGAGACAAAGGGTACTGTTAAAGAGAGACTTGGATGGATGATGAATTGTACTCTTATTCAGAACGACCACATTTTGGTCAGTTGAAGAAAAGCTTATTTATTTTTATAGGACAGGAAAACACAAAAAATTTTAATGAAAATCTGTGTGTAGTCTTAATTCACTGGCACCTTCTTATAAATATTTAGTTTTCTAGGAATATTACAATATAAAATTTAATAAACTACAATAATAGAAACAGACTAATGCCAAAAACTGGGGTTGGATAACTTCTCTCTAAAATTCTAGTAGTTTAGGATATATTAAACATACTGTTTCATTCTTTATTTATACACTCATATACTAAAATGCTCAAATAATTTTTTTCTTAGTATTTAAATATGTTCAAGGCCCAGATACAATGTGGGTGGGCATAATGTGATCACTAACTTATTGCTTGCTCCTTGAAAATATGCCTTGCTCACAGCTTGGGAGGCTGGACCGCTATTGACTCAATTCAGTTTTTATGCTTATTTTATCCTAAATCTTTTACTAACTACTACTGTTTATCACAGTGGATTTTGCACCCACTTTTTCAACAGAAGCTGAGCTAACAGCATTGATTATGGCCTTGGGTCAGACCTGGCTGCAGAGAGAGGGGTGAGTGGTCGATGTAGACAAATCCGTACCAACCAGCCAGATGATCACAAGGCGACAAGAGTGGAAGTGAACCATAAAGTAATCCCTTGTAGCATCAGCGTACAATGTCAGAAGAGAAGCTGGCATGCTGTAGCACACATAACTGTGATCAAAAGAAAGTTTTAAAGTACATTTGTTTGTGCCTTCACCAAGAACTCATATTCATGGTATAGGAGTCCATCAGCAGAAAATAGTCCAATGTGGCATATCTATTCTGCATGCCTGAATGACTGTTCATGATAACCCAAGGATCTTTGGTTGTATTTCATGGGATGTGTTTGGAACTGAAAAATTTATTAGACCAGTGCACTGCTTAACTTTTCTTTTTTTCAGGTCCTAGGGCTTATATGGGCCTCATTACTTCTGAGGGGTTTGCTGTGAACAAATTCACAGTAGGATGATTCTCTAGTTAAGTCTACACATCTCTACTGAAATTTTTTCTCATGGTGTCCCAAATAAAATGAAAAAAAAAAGGCTAAATGCCATCGGACTAGAAAACAATGTACGTTCTGCACTCTTACTGCCACATAACAAAGTAACATCAACTGTGCATTGCCAAAATTGCTCACAAAGTTGGGCAAGTGCCTGACTTGCGCATGTGCCTCATTGGCTCCATGCATGTTATTGTCATTCCTCCAGCTTAAGAAACCTCTTGTCTAAATCATCTCTTGTCTGGAGAACAACACTCTGCAGGTCTAACTTGCCTACCTTGGTGGCACTGATGAATCTTCACATTGGCATCAATGCACCCACTTGCAGGAAAATGTGGATGTTGAACAAGAGAAACCATTAACCACATCAGTGGAAGGATCTTCTGCTTCCCCACTTGCCTGAAACCGTGGGGAGCCTATCTGAGGATTTCAGAGGGTGTGGAAACAGAACTGCAGGGGATAATAATCTTCAATTTAGTAAGATAGGTTTAACTAGAAGTCAGCTCTGAGGTCTCTCTATATGAAACTTAGTAAAACCATGAGGCACTTAAGTCAGAGTGTGATCAGATTCTATTAGAAAGACTATATTGATGTCATTGTCCATGAATAAAGTCTTTCTACTCAGTCATTTTCCTAGTCTGTGTAACATGAACTCTTGGAAGAAAAAAACAATATCTTTTAATTAGCAGTGCTCTTACTGATCAAGTCCAGATGATGGTGATGATGATTACTACTAGTACTACTACTATTATTATTAGTTATTTTTAGCTAGCAGAATTTCTTGCATTGCACTTTGAGATAAAAGCTGTAAACTTCCCACTGTACATAATAAAGACATAATTTCAGGTCGAAGTGGCACAGTGGGCTCTGCGCTGGCCTTTGATGTCTGGAGAGTGGAACTCACATTCTGCCTTTGATCTCAAGTGAAAATAAGTTTGGTGAGTCTCATTTTAGCCTCTTCTCTACAGTATAAGCGCTCCCACAGTTCAGAACAATTGGCATTCTCTGTGTAAGAGAGGCCCTAGGAATGGGGTGTAGTGGGGTCAGTGCTGACATTTGCTGGCAAAGCTGAATGGGGGTGCTTGCATAACAGCTTGTGTGATTCCTGGTTTATACTTATCGCTGCAGTACAACATACATTTACGGTGTTAATATAAAATATAGTTCCAAAGCAGCTTGCAGATAGACATCTTAGTTCATCCATATAAAATATTTTATTATATTATCTTATTTTAAGGACTTTTTTCTCGTCACTTGACATGCAGGTTTTTAAAATCTCTCCATCATATGCTCACTCTAACAGTAACCCTTTGGTAAACCCCTTGAAGCTTGCCAAGACCACACACACTCCATAGATCTACCTAAAGACAAATGCAGTGAAACATGATTAATTCTGAATATTCAGTCATTATTTTGGCTTTGCTTTTACCTCATTTTTTTCAATCAATTCTTCAAAAGTCCTACTCTGTCACAGTCCAGTCTCTGAACTTAGTTATTCTTCAGCAGGTCACTGAAGATCTGGTACATATCCAAGCAGTATCTCCCCAGATTTAAGAATGGGGAATCTTGTTTTATTGTGCATCTGTATAAAAGCACCTGGTATAATTTTACTCTCTTTTTAGGAGCTATGGTGGTACATTAAAAAAAAAAAGTACAAATTAAATACATAAGTGCAATATAGCATAGTTAAAATGTAGCAATGCCTCGAGACTCTCATTGTCTCAAGAGCTTACTTGGCAACGCAGAAACTTAAATACAGGGAGGAGCTTTGTGTGTGCATATTTCACAGTTCATTTTGCTGTTTGCTGTGATTCAAAGGAATTTAAAAAAATGAAAGTAAAGAAGCAATAATGAAGACCCTATTTATTGTTTAACAGGCCAAAATCCAACTTAACTACAATTTGTATATGACTTCCCTCTCATAAAATAAAGTCTCTGTGTCACTGTTACCTTCGTAATCCTTTGTATTGTTCAAAAAAATGTTGAACACTTCATCATATGATATGAAATTAAGTCATTAACCACAACTTCAAACTGTGCCTTCTCCAATATACTGCTGAGTTTCCTGTGATGTAATTTAATCTTTTTTTTAATAAACTGAGAAAATGGGTAAAACTGAGGAACTTCCAGAAGAAAATCTTGAAGTTCATCTTCCCCATTTTCTTGTTTTTAATAGTCGCCTCTAAATAGATGCTTACATGGGTTAAGAAATAGGGGCTGAATGATAAGGTCAAAATGTTCAGGCAACCAGCAGCTGGAGACTTCTTGAGCTAGAGGTCATGTTGGCCATGTTTGCCATGTTGGCAATGTTGGGCATGTTGATGGCTACTTAAAGACCCTTCTTGAGCTCTTCCTGAAATCCTAGCTCACAGCATCAGGGTGTTGACTCAGCCACTTTGGAGGAGAAAATACTGGAGGAGAATTATACAAAACTATAACTTTGATGATATTTTTTCTGTTGTGGATACAGCAGGATTCCAAGAACAGAGAACTGGTGTTTTTCTAACCTCACAAGATCAGGAATCAGATCCCAGCAAGCTTTCTCAGGACCATGATATCAGCACATCAGTGTCTGATACCTTTTCCTCCCACTCTCACTGGGGACTTCTTGCCTTACTTTTGTAGCTGTATAGTTCTTCACAAAAGAACATCCAATGATACTTCCAAACTCACCCATCCCTCATGTTATTTGTGCTTTGTGCCAAGGGGTTTTCTTTTAGTGGGGCACCTAATTTTTTCATCTCTCTAGTTCCAGGTGGCACCAGAGCTGCTCCTCCCATGGACAGATGAAATGTAAATGAAAGTCAGCAATTTTATTCATCATAATCAATTTTAACCCAAACCCGTTGTATTTGGAACAGTCTATTTGTCACTTGTGGTTAAAAAATTATTTGTTTGCACATAGTAAAGCAGCAACCTGCCAGAAGGCAAGAAAATAAACAGCTGCGCCTCATCCCTTCATCTTTAACACACAAGCAGCAAGTCAAATGAAGATAAAAATCTGAGGGATTAACTCTGTCAATAACAGTTTCTGTAAAATTCTTTCCAGGCAGGAACTTTTCCATTCATTATAAACATCTGCTGAGGAAACCACATTCATTTCCTAAGGAAAAAGATGTGTAAGCATTCACCTTTTACACTTACTAATGTATACATTACTTTCAACCAAAAGGCTATTTATATTCATAAAAGGTTTTTTAAAATTAATCATAAAACCAAGTATCATGCTAATTTCATAACACACATTTAGAGCAATGTAAATGTTTAAACAATTTAATTAAATCTATTAAACCCTTCCAAATCATGTAGCTACCTATTAGCAGTTAATTATAAACCACTCCATGCTTTTATAATGTCATTAAAACTAATTTTAAGGAGTTATTATTGTAGAATGGGGAAGGCATCCATCCAGGTTTAAAGGTTAATCAGCTGTTTGGCATAGTTTAGAAATACCGGCAGTCTCTTTCTCTGAATATCTAGGGCAGGAAATGTATGAACAAATATTCACCAGACCAACACTTGGACTCCAAATAAATGCTTCTACTTCAAATGGGTTCAAATTTTCTCACCTTTGCTGTGTAGACATGCCTGAAGTCTGTACACATTGTGGTTGACACAGAGTCTGTGGATCTTGGTAATTATTTCTTCCTGAGAAACTAAAGCTTCACTTGTCCCCATAGAGGAGTGTGAGACAGTTTAATAGATCCTTTGACTCTCTCATGGGCTTCATGAATCCCAGTGTGAGCACCCGGAAGAATGACTGAGCCTTCTCTTCCCCTGAATTTTTGGGAAATGGAACAGATTTGTCAGACCTGAACCCTCATATCACTTCAGTTCTGCAGGACATCAGGCGGTTGGACTGCCACAAAGGGAAGGCTAGCCCATGGAAAGATGTAAGGTGCTGCTGGTGGGTATGGGGAAATGCAGGAAAGTTTCATCTGTCATGCCAAATCATACACAAACAGGCTGCTTCAGGATGAGTGAAGCTGTGCCAGCATCACACCACTATCTTGGAGCTAACAAACTCCCATCAGAAGACGGACATATTTGTTTGTTGAGCTTCTAAACCAGAGCTGTCTCATCTGATGGACCATTTGTATCAATCTTGGAATAGGGTGAGAGGTGAGGGCTATGGTTAGTCCTCAATTCCCTGCTCTTTCCTCAGAGCAGATAGCAGGCTGGCAATAGTACACGAGTGTGAGGTATGGGAACAATCAATGCATTTATCAGTTGCATCTCTGTAAAAACTGAACAAGCTTTTTTTTTCTTTTTTTCCCCCCCATTTGTGAATTTTGCCCACTTTGAAATTTACCTGAATGGCTCTTACCTCAGGGTTTTTAGCTGTGGAGTTGGCATGCCATCATGCTGATGAGTGTTGATACTTACAGACTCTGAATTCAGCAAGGAGGATTATGGTGCCAGGGACGAAAAGACTAGGAAACAAAGAAGAACCTGTCAACCTGCTGGAAGGAGACTCTGCTAATCCTCTTTGGGGATATCCATGCTGCTTTTCAAATAACTTGTTTGCGGTAAGAGTGGTTTTGTTAAAGATAATATATAAGGCATTTTCTCATAAGTAGCGGGTCCACTGAGATATGGAGACATAGGAACTAGCCAAATGCACATTAAGGAAGGAGCACTACCTAGACAAAGCTGAAAGATAATGTAGAGGACAGATGACCTAGTAGCTTTAGTGTTGATATAAACTTGCAAAAGTCACTTCCCTGCTCTGTCAAAAAATTCCTGTGTGACCACATGCAAACTGCCGAAGTCAGGTTTTACAAGGAGATTATGGTTTACAGCTTGACCTTAGGCAAACACAGTCTGTCTGCAAATTTCACAAGAAATTAGGTACCTAATTAAGAGCAGTTGTCTAAATACCTTTCTGAACATTGCCTCCAGCGTATTTATGCTCTACTGCTGAATACACTTCTATTCTTCTCAGAGGCATTGGAGGAATGAAGACCTTAAAGAGTAGGCTGGTAGGGAAACATGTTTTGGGCACACCTATCTCAAGATGAAATGATGTACTAGATAATCTCAGGATGAAATGATGCACTATTTTTCTCCATGGACTATAATGACATTGTAGATGTCACACTACCATGTCTATTAATCACATGCCAATGTTATGGCACATAAATCCTGCTTTTTGTGGTTAAAAAGCTCCTAGAGGTTAGTAGTATGACTTTACTTTCAAAAAATGAGTAGTGAATAAAACCTAGTGGCATATACCCACTAAAGTAATCTCTTTGGAGTCCAAAGACATAACTCACAGAAGTCACACAGAACTATGTAGAACATCCACATTTTAATATTTCATTCTCCCTTTTTGTTGCTGGAGCATTAACCCTGGGTAAATGAAATTGTTTAAGGAGAATCCTATGTGCCTTTTTCTGTGATCATAAGTTGGATTTTTTATTGCCTGTCCTTGCAAGCAGTGGGTCGCAAAATGTATAGGCTGCAGTTCAATCCAAGTGGTGATGTGACTGAGCTGGTGCTCTACTCCATTTTTTTTGTTAGCTTCTTGTGTGTAATTGGTCTTGTTTTCTATATGCTATACACTATCTTGACATAAAATGCACACGGTTCACTTCATGATGAGCCTGATAAGTTAAATTAAGATGGGAGTGTTTGGCTGTGCCAAGGTTGTTATTAGAACATTTTTGTTGCCAGAGTATAGTCTCATTCAAATTTAATACCCAGCAGACCTATCTCTGACAAACACAATTTTACTAGTGTTTTAGATTGGTTTGTACAGTTGTCCTCATCATCAGGCTGTTCATAGTTCCTTGACACAAATATACATGAAGCTTTAAGAAAAAATACCCTCATTATCTATGAAAGGGATGTGAAGAGCCAGAGCAATGGAATAAACAATATTTAAAATGGAAAAATATTGAAAAAAAATTTTTTTGGGTTTACAAGTTTTTAAGATACTTAGTGGACATGCACTCGGCCATTAGCCATGGGTGGTTGTACTCTGACAGGCACATAAATAGATTGTGTGTGTGCATCTACTTGAAAGATGGTAGATTAAATTTGCACTCTCACTGTTTCCCACTTCAATGGCCACATACAACTTTCTTAGGGGAACAGTGAACCCCTAGTTAGCTGACTGCCAGGCCTGTAAATTCAGCCCTGGCTTTGGCAAGGAAAGTAAGCTCTGCCTAGACATTATCAGGTTCTACATTTCAGATTGCCAATACTACTTTAGAGTTGCATCAAATACAGAAGATCTGCTAACAAGTTTGGCACTATAATTACCTAGAGCCCCAGGGCTTATAGACTTATGTCTGCTAAAAAGAAGCATATGGAAAGGCCTAATTCAGAAAGGGAAAAGATTTGATAAACAACTAGATGCTGATTAAGTCCAAATCAAAATGGCACTTCTAAGTGAACAGCTTATTCTGAGATTTGGGCTCAAAATCCTAGAGCCTCAAGGTGTTTTGAATGTTTCCTCTTTCTATATTTTGTTCTGAACATTACAGTATAAAAAATATTTAGATTTGGAGACCAAAGCCATCACTAAGGTATATTTGTGGTAACTGTCGGAATGTATCAGGTTTGTCTCATTCATATAATTTAAGATGTATTTTGGGACAGTCAGCTGACCATTCTCTGCTTGTTCTAAGAAATGAGCAGGTACCAAAACATCTTGAACTTTTTGCATTCTCACACGCAAAACTGAGCATAGAGTCGGTCACCTGCTGACAGGTTTTGGAAAGCAGTAAAATTGAAGATGAAAAAGGTATGGAAAGGCAAGGATAAAGACTAAAATAGCTTAAGCAAGAGGTACAAAGAAATATACATCAGAAAAGTAGTGTAAAAACCAAAGTTATCATCCAGTTTTTCAACATTTCATAACCACAGTGCAGCATAAATTTCAGAAAAACATTAAGCAGCATTAAGGTACTCAACTAATCGACTTTGCATAAGGGGAAAAGTAAAACATCTGAGTACTAACAATTCCTACTTATTTTTAGCCAAGTTTCTGGATTTTTTTGTGAAGTAAGTCCTGTTGCTAGACACAAAAAGAAAGAAGTGTACCTTACCCTAATATTCAGGACATATTGACAAAAAATTTGGGTCTGTGAGACATAAGGAGATATAAGAGACTTCATTATACTTTCTTTTCCCTTGTAAACCTTTGTGGTCAGAGAGGATCTTTGTAGAAACCAGAGGAATTTTACAAAAAACAGACCCTTCTATTTCTCTGGTGTCTCACTCTTCAACATGCCAAGAGGTTTTAAAAACATGTACATATTCTTTGCTAAAAATAACAGTGTTTATTTCATCCTGACAAAAATGTGCCAACTGTTTTATCCTCTAAAAAGATTAGTGAAATCTTTAAGTTAGAATCAGTAGAGATGTGTAGAAACTTGCTTGGATTAAACACTGTGCAGTTTTCCTTTTACTTTCTTCTCGCCTCCCCACTTTCTCTCTCCTGCTTTTTTTCAGAAAGGTAGTCCTGCACACAAGCTTTACTGAGAAACATCTCTATATTAGCAGAAGTGAGAGGCAGTTACTGTGACATGTTCTTCTACTGATTGTGCTAGTGATATATTTGCTATCAGTGTATTTTGATCTGCCATAGCTGGAAACATTCAGAACCTGAACACTTGACACATTGTAGTAATGTAATATATCCATATGTAAAACATACATGTACACACACACACATATATGCATATCCATGTATATATTCTCATATATATGCACACTGTAATGAGGACCAGGGCTCATAAATTTTGTAAGATCTTTGTACAGATCGTAAATCAACTCATTATGAGCTTTTCTGCTTCAATGTTATGAAATGGAGCCAAAAGTTTTTAACATAATATGATGTGACTTAAGCCAAACATGAAAAAGCATAAAAAGAACGTTCAGCTGGGACAGAATTCATGAGGACCAAACAAGAAATGCTTTCATAAATCTGCTTGCATGTGTTAGGATGAAAACAACAAATTAAAGGTCTGTTCAAGTGTAAGAAGGCAATATTTTGCACATGTAAACATGGCATAGCTTCATTGTTAAATGACGATATTAAGGAGCAGGAGTAAACAGTACAAATAATAAACATCCCAGAGATGGTGAATGCAATCACAGTGGACTTGAAACAACCATGAATAATGGCTGGTCTGCAGGACTCTATCATGAAGTGTGTAGTGCTTGCTGCTGTTGGCTGGAGGAAGCTGTGAAGAGTTTGTGAAGGGTCTGCAATGAGCAGAGGCAGATGAAGAGCAGCAGCAGTGAGGTGCCAAATATGAGCATAACAAGCCACCCTTTCTTGCATTACCAAAAACATTTACCTCAAAGCAGGGGCCATGATAGAGAAGTACTTTAAACCTTCAATGAAAAAAAAAAGTTTTAAGAACTGATTTCCTCAAGTCTGACAATAAATCAAGTGGAAGAATCTGGAGCTCCTTACTGCTAAACTTACATTTACACTCCTCAAAGATAATACAGAAAACATCTGGATGCTTACATTCAAAGTGACTCCAAATCTCAGGTTATTCTATGTCAAATTACTTGCATACTATGTCTGAATTTGGACATCTAAAGACAGCTCACAGCTAAGCTCGTAGCTTATTCTTTCCTTCATTGCATTTGTTCAACTTTAAACAGATAATTTCATCAAATTTCAGAGAAAAGCTTCTAATAAATGGAAAGCAGATTAAAGTACATTTTCAGTGGAGTAGTAAGTAGAAAATACTGTGTGAAATGCTGAAAATTTCTTGACAAATAATCTGAAAAAGGCAGGAGCAAACAATTCTAGAACATTTTCCAGAAATGCTTTCTCATGGTGTGACATTCAAAAAGTTGCTGAAATCTATTTATTAATCTATTTATTTTATTGAAGAGTTTATGACTTGGAGGAAAATGTTAATAGTAGTAAAACATAGCAAGTTTGTTTAGAGACAAGAGTGAGTGGAAGATTATGGTACTTAAGGAGGTAAGACTGTCTTTAGATCAGTGCCTCCTCTTGCCTTTTGAATATCAAGATCCACTCTGGAACTCTCCATAAGATGCAGAGGACTGTTTCTGCATCTTTTTTACCTCTTGTAGTAAGTGCAGCCAGCTCGTGTGCCTGCTGTCAGAGGGAAAAGGAAAAGGGGCTGGTGTGGGGTACATACCTCTGTGCTGACATATGTTAGAGTGTTATGACACTGCTTAAGGCCATCCTGGATACAAGGCTGCTACTTCAAGACATAATGGAGAATTTTGGAAAAGCTCATTGGGGAAGACATTTTGCTGACGAAATAATGATAATGAAGAATAGTGATTGGACAGGCGGCACTGGCTTTAAACTGAAAGGGGGTAGATTTAGTTTGGATATTAGGAGAAATTCTTTACTGTGAGGGTGGTGAGGCATAGGAACAGGTTGCCCGGAAAAGGTGTGGATGCCCCATCCCTGGAAATATTCAAGGACAGACTGGATGGAGCTTTGAGCAACCTGGTCTAATGCAAGATGTCACTGCCTATGGCAGGGGATTTGGAGCTAAATGATCTCTAGAGTTTCTTCCAACCCAAACTATTCTATGATTCTTAAGAACAGAAAAAGCAACTTACATGAAAGCTTTTAGGAGTACATTGAAAGATTAGGTTCAAAAATGGGTTGTTGCAACAACTAGAAGTTTGAGAATGTTTGACTGTTTGACTTGTGTAGATTATATTTTGTCTATTAGACCTTTAATGTTCAACCGAGGCTAAAAAAAGAGTTAAATGGATTGTCATTGTTTAGTGATTGAGAGTCTACTAATTGCAATAAATTAAACCCACTGGTTTTAGGATAAACATACTGTATTGGTTTTGCACAGCCTGGTTTTTGGTTGCAAGGGGGCCACAGAGGTGACTCCTGTGAGAAGCTCCTGGAAGCTTCCACCACGTCCGGCAGAGCCAATGGCTGATAGCTCTGAAGATGGACATGCTGCTGGCCAGAACTGGGCCAATGAGAGAGGCTGGTAACACCTCTGTGATGACATATTTAAGAAGAAAATCTTAAATAAGATCTTAAACAAGATTTTGGATTCTAGTCAGAGAGGAGGAGGAGGTGAGGATATGTGAGGGAAAACAACATGGCGACAGCAAGGTCAGTGGAGAAGGAGGGGGAGGAGGTGCNAAACCCATGAAGCCTTAAGTTAATTTTTTTCTTTCTCTCCTCTGCCCGGCTGTGGCAGGGGAGGGTGAGCGAGCGACTCTCATGGGTGCCTGGCGTTGGGCCAGTGTCAAACCATGACACATACATAGCATGCCCCATTTATGGGTGGAAGACTAAGACACAAGCTTTTAAAATGGCTTAACTCACACTTAAGGAGTAGGCGCAGAATTATTTCTAAGAATCTGGTTTAGAAGGAAGAGAGTCTCTTTATTTGTGTGCTTATGTCAAAGTCCTCTCAGCTTATTTTCTCAGTTCTCAAGGTAGAACTTCTGCAGAGAAAATGAAAAGATAGTTCTGTAAGAAGATCATTCATGAACTTTTATGTTTCAAGGTATCTGTAATGGATAATGACAGCTTATTTTGTCGTTCTGTGCAATAGGAACAGGATTCACTTCAAAAATAAAAAGACCTTGTGGTGGATTCAGTCAATATTCTGTCCTGTTGTGGTCTTTCTGGTGTTCTAGGTTTAGTTGTGGTAACACAGACTTTTAAAAAATTGTATTTACCACAGCAAACTAGAGAAGAGTGCAAATAACCTGCACAATGTCCCTCCTGGCTTTAGAACCGAATTTTTAGAAATGAGTAAAAATACACTCCCTGTCTCCTCTGCTTCCGTGTTCAACACTCCTATCTACATTCTCACACATGTTATCAATCACTCCACATCCATCTTAATAGAGTCAAACTTCACTCTCTTGCCTTTCAGCACCATGCATACTCTACATATTCCTGTAGGTCATCAACTTTCCCAACTATCTTTTGACTTAAACCTTCAGCTGAAATCCACTTAATTGAACAATGGCTGTAACAACCAAAACCAGGCACAATCTGCTAATGTGTTTCTCTTTTCAGTAGAGAACAATAAATGATGTCAGGGTTGCGCATATTTTTTGAAATTAACAGTAGAGATTATACTTTCCCAGGTCTGGAGGAACTTTTCAACAGTAGTTTTCTTGCCCATTTCTTCAATATATCTGAACAGATTTAAATCTAACATTGTGGCTGAAATATTTCAGAAACCTAAGGCCTCTTGTGTAAACTGTTATTCTTTTCATTTCATTGTTCACATCACATCACATGCAACAGTGGCAGATGCCAAGCTTGAAAGGAAAACCTTTTTAAAAAGAGTTTTGAGAGAGACTAAACAACTGAAAATGTCTTTTTTGTTGTTTGTTTTTAATTGTTAGTTACCATCAGAATATCCCTGTGATCCTACAAACGCTCTGTTGTTTATGCTACAAGAGGAAGTGCATCTTCTAGTGCATCACTTTTGGTATTATTCCTTGGATGAAATATTCCAGACACACTTGGTTTTGGATGACTGAATGCCCCTTTAAACAAATAGTATCAGATGTGTGTTGTGCAGGCACCAGCTTGGTCCCAAGATCTTACTTGCTGTAGTCCCAAGATTCTACTTGCCTCAAAAATTAAAACCTGAGATTCAGAACAAACTTTTTGTTTTAGAAATGCAGCAGCTGTCTGTTCACACCTTTCATGGGCTGTTTGGGCCACCCAGATGAAACGGTCACAAATCAAAATGGAACTCCCATCATGCTGTTAAACACTCCCCAAAGATAAGAGCAACAGGCCTGTAACATCGATTATCTCACCCACAAGAGACAGCAGTGAGGTTTCAGAGCATCTTGTTCTTCTGACAGTTTGTGTTAAAATAAAACAGACTGTGGGACAAAGAAGTTAAAATGTAAAAAAATAGTCAAATCTGTATGGCTGTTGTCCATAAAGCCAGAGTTGTACGTGACCATAGCAAACTCAAACTGAACTGTTTCTATGACTGGTTAATGACATGGCGAATGCATTTAGCTCTGGTGATGGGCTTCTAGTTAAAGAGTAGGGAAAACCACTGAATTGTTTTGTGGGAGATTTGGGCTACACATGAATTTGTTTCATGTTCCCACTACTGGTTTTGGAAAAAAGGAAAACACCTCTACTCTTTTGCTGTGGGTTAGAAGTACTTCTCTCAGTCCTTTTCTTTGGACTCTTGTAAGTTAAATCAAACAATTTAATTTTCTTAAGAGCCAAGCAAGAATGTCAAAAAAGAGCTTAGATGGGTGGATGAACTAGTACAACTTGCCCATCCTTTCATTAGGTCAAGGACGTGAGTCTACCTGCTTCTCTTGCTATGCATCACGATCAGTATTCCAGAACTCCATATGAGTCTCAGCTGGGGATTTAAATTACTGTCATCTTAACTTCCATCTCCCAGAACAATAGGATGGACATTGGCAAAGGTTTCATAAGGCGGCTGTGAAAAACATACACTCCCCTCCAGGTCTGCTTAAAAATATTTCATGTCAGAAAGTACTAAGTGAGGGGATACTGTATGGGCCTGCCTTTTCTGGCTTTTTTTCCATCACTTGTACTGCGTGCATCAACTTATGTGCTGAGAACTGACATATTCACTGTGTTGGTGGTAATAGACCACATTGTCATTGTAGGACACGATGAGCAAATTTCGGATCATTTGGCAGTAGTATTCCTAAACTCACTGCTTTGTGTATACATTTATACATACAGTGGTGTCAATGATATTTTTTATTTCCTGTGCATACTGCTACTTTTTTACTATGTTTTATAGTCTTTATTACAGTATAAACATTGCTGTCCAGTAGTAACAGAAGTAACCAACAGTAACCTGTAGTGTAAAGTAGGAGTAATACCCAGCTAATACTGGGTATGAAAGAAGTAATAAATTCACGTGTTGCAAGAAAAATAATTAAGAGGCTAATTGTTTCTTTTATGCTTTTTTTCCAGATGAGCATAAACCCATGATGAAGAAAGGTTAGAAAATCAGTATTGCATATTCTGTTTTAGCTTTTCTTTAACAAAACCCAAAGTCCAAACAAATGAAGCAGAATTAATTTCTAGCTTTTATCACTAATATTTTTGTCATGCCTAAGGTTCAGAAAACCGAAAGCAAGTAAAAATAAACCAGACATTTTCGTTAGAGGAAGGATTTCCAACTTGGAATTTTTTGAATTCTCATCATTTTCAGTGATTGTTCAAAGTAGTAATTTACACCAAAACACTACTTTTAAGTGCAATTTGAAGAATTTATTGTCCATGACCTAATGCCTAAATTGCAAGGTTCTATGATACCTGGAATAGTTTACTTCTGTCTTCAGTTTAGCAGGGTAAAAGATCCTTTCTTTGCATGATAATTTCATATAATGAGTTAACTTAATCTATTAATAAAAGAATAATAATTATGTCAAAAGAAATCTGACATTTCTCACAAAAACTGTTCATTCACTTTTTCTTCATTAACACTTGAAAGATTTTAATATCAAATAGTTATAATTTTTTGTAGCTGGTTCTGACTGTGGCTGTAAGTGACAACTTTGGCTGGTCTGTGTCTTCATTCAGTCTCTTCTAACTGGTGTGCTTTCCCTTTCCACTCTTGTGTAGCAGCTGTAACATTTCTTTTAAAAGAAGACAACTTGACGCTGCAGATCTGGCTAGAGGCCTGCTGCACAGACCCTCTCTGCATTTGTTCTCACTTGTCAAGGTGATTTTTACCATCCACATTCAAAGCCTCTGCAATCTACATGGCCTCCCATGTCACAGGTCGGTGTTCCCAGGCATGGTTATAAGAATCATACATAAAGAACAACCTTCCCCAGTTTTTATTAAATAATATGATAGCAGCACAATCCTGCTTCTTTTTTTTTTTTTCCCCCTGGGGAGGATTTCATAAACTTCCTATCAGTGTTTCTAAGTCTGTATAACACTAGACAGCCGTGTGGCTCTCCACTTTCAATGTGATTTTGAAGGCAGGCTCTGGAAAGTTGATAACATGCTTCACGACCTTCACGTCTGGAAGCAGTTTCCCTTGATTGAAGTCATATAAGTTCAGCTAAGTTGGAGTGTGTTGTAAATATTTATCTGGCAGTCTGACATATAAAGTTGTTCTGAAATTACAAAGTACATTCCTGTCTTTCATGTATTATTGCCACTTTTTTCAATACACTTGTGAGTGATATTATTTAGAGAACCTTCTATAAGTGACTTATCATTGCTTGTTAAAGTTCTCACACTCTGTTGTACTGTCATTTTTTTAGGATGGTAGCTCTTGAGTTGTATTACTTCCCTATCTTTTAAAACATAAATGTGTGATTATTCCAGAAGTGCAACAAGAATTTATGCAATGAGGTAAGCATGGTTTGCACATTTGATTTTGAAATCTGGTTGTGTGGCACTTATTTCCATGTAGGGATACAGATGTTTCCTATCGCTGGCAAATGTATGGTGATGACAACTTTCTAATCATTAGGTCATTTGTCATTACCTATCAAATAATTGTATGGAAAGTAATGCTTCTGGGTAGAAATTCTTTCCCAGAAACAGAATTAATTCAACTCCATCTTCTTCTGTGTTTTCTTGGGGTTTTTTAACTTACATTTGAAAATGAATTTTGTGCTCTACAAGGTGCTGAATCTGAAAAGTACAATTTTTTCTTACAGAGGTATAAGACAGGTTCAATAATGTTAGGATGAATAGCATTAGGATGAACAGTGCACTGCTACTGAGCTCTCATTTGGAGTGCCTTCAAGTCCAAACATAGTTTTGTTGCTAAGCATATTTTGCAAGGTTTCTTAGTGGGCTTAAATGTGAACTGTTTCTCTGAGTTTGTGAATAGCTGTTACGGAAAGAAGGAGGAAGGGAACTGAGGTGACAAATCAGCTAATTTCAGCAAACATTTCTAATTTGTACCTTTTTCTGTTGAAATAAACAGTGATAAGTTGAAATAGTTGCAGAACAGCTTCCCTAACACCTTGTTTTCCCAGGCCAGAAGCCATTACAGTCCCTCAAACTCCTCATTCCCACAGCCTTGTCACTGAGAGCTATTAGGATGAAGTTGCTGACTATGATGTGCAGTTCCCCTAAATGTTAGAACTGGTGATAGTTTACCCTTGCAATGATTAATGTCAGGAGCAAACACTTGGCTTACATATATAGAAAAATTTTGGCTTATAATACTGGGTTAAGGTTTGTTCTAGTTTTGGTGTTGTGGGGTTTTTAAAATTTTTGTTTTTAATTAAAAAAATATTTAAATGACATAAAAGCCAGTAATTATTCTTAGAAGCCTACCTCAGGCTGAATTGAAAACATTGCTGCTTCTTCTTCTTCAATCCTGACTGGCAGCACAATAAAAAATTATCCGGAAACATTAGGAGAGTATTAACAACTAAATACCCCTCACTTCAAAGAATTAAATTTAGTCATTAAGGCAGATGCACACTCAAGAAATCTGAAGCAAAAGGAAAAGTTTTGTTATTAATTTGCAAAAAAATCCCAACCCAACAATAACTCTGTGAAAATAGTGTAAATTCTCACATTATATGTAAAAAACCAGTTAAAATGTGGTCAAATAGATCTGATGATCTAAGACCTATGTTCCTCACGAAAACAAACTAGTTGTGGAATGGTAACTCTGTGTGCAGAAAAATGAAAACTTTCCTTTGGTCCTTTGGTATTTGGCTAAGAGGGAGCTGAATAGCCGCAGAAATAAACTACTTTGATAGCAATTATTTGGACCAGCCAAAGAACAAATTGCTTTCTGCAGCTTGTGATAGCTGGTCAGACTGATCCCAAAACCTAGAGAAACTATGAAAACAGTAGTAGAGGTAAAAAAGAAGGTAAATTCTTTTCTTGTTCTATTTAACAGCAGCAAAATAGGCACTTCTGAGACAGTATAATGGTATTCAATATTCTAGAGTGATGTGTAATAGTGTCATTTGATGTTTTACACTCTGTATTGCAGGGTGTGTGTTTCTGTTTTTGTAGCATGCAAATAAACCCTTAAAGAAACAACCTGCTGATACGTACGTAGAGAGGTTTTGACCATTTACAAGACATTGCTGTTGAGGGGATACAAAGTTCCACAAAGAATGTGCTGTCTGCCTAGCTGACTGCAGTCTTTGTAAATGTAAAACAAAATAATGTTTTGATTAAAATTTTTCTGCATTTAATTTAAAAAATTGAATGAAAATTGCTGCTTTTTCAACATTTGGACAATTTTTTTTTTTGCATTTTGGGTCTGAGTTAAGTAAAGTACTTGAGTCTTTATGGAAACATGATTTCAGGAACACCGCTGCTAAAATCTTTAACCTCTTCAGCAAAAAAATGTATGTGTAACTATCTGCTGCTCTGGATTTATAAAAACTTGTGCATTGTCAGGCTGGTAACTCACTGATGTCTGATTCTGCAAAGGCAGTCCTTATTGTGACATATTTCTTCATCCAGGGTTTTTTTAAATTCTGTGGAGCAAAGCATACTTGATAACTTATTTGCATTGGAAGAAATTATGTGTGTGCATGTGTGTGTGTGTAATAGGCTGCCATTTGATCCAAACCACCAGTATGACCCAGCTAA
Organism: Aleadryas rufinucha; assembly: GCA_013397815.1. Classification (NCBI taxonomy): domain Eukaryota; kingdom Metazoa; phylum Chordata; class Aves; order Passeriformes; genus Aleadryas; species Aleadryas rufinucha. Next base: position 211,115 of record VZTH01018845.1, read on the forward strand.
ACATGTGGTCTCATATGAGTAAGGGTTGAAAATTTATCCTCCAACATATATCTTACAGGAGTTCAACAAGATATTGATTCAGTATGTTATGGTAGTTTCACTTTCCGTGAAGGTATCGCTCAATGACCTGAATATAATCACATTAGCAAGACCACAAACTGCTTAAAGCAGGATGAATCATATTGACTTTATACCCAACAGAGTTGTGATACAGTTAAAGGTATGTGTAAGGAAGACTTCTCAGAAAGTAGTTAAATGTTAAAGCTGAAAATTTAGAACTAGCAGCTTGGTGTTCTGTTCTTGGCACTGTCAGAGTGTTGATATGGAGTGTTTGGCCAGATACTAAACCTCCCTATGTTTTTCCTGCACCTTTTGTTACAAGTTAGACTGAGGTTTCATTTTTTCTCTTATTGTGTTTATGAAGTATTTTGCAACTCTTAAGAGGGAAAATGAGCATTACAAGTGTAAAGTTAAAAGGTCATTATTGTATTTAAGTAATAATACTGATTTATTTCAATCAATAAAGGCCTTAGAGGGTAGCAATGTATTTCTTTTAGCTGAGATAACAGATACAGTGTGACAGGCAGAGCTTGCATGTTGCTGTGGTTCATATCTAGTTTACTGAAATTATCCAATCCTGCTTTTTGTCAAAAGCAGATTATGGAAAAGATAGAGCCAGTTTAATCCAAATGGCCAATTTCTGTGTTCCAAAACCTAAGCTTTTCACACAGTGGTGGTGAAGACTAATGGAATTGTTGGCTGTGTTGGTGTATTTTTTGCCACACTACAGTATTCACAGTATTTTGGCTTAAACACTTGGCAGAAGTGTAACACAGAAGGTACATCCAATAAATTTACACTTTCTTTGCACCATGATGTATTGACACTACTATGAAATAGTTTTACTTACTTCAAGTAGTAAATGAAGTGCAAATATTTTTCTAGGCAGAGTAAGATTTGTGTATGGTTCATTACATGACGAGTGTTTAATAGTAAAGCATCTTTGTTTCCATCACTTAGGTCTCTGCACTTTGTCTGGTGCTAGGATTTCAAGCCTTTGGGATCCTCTTTGATGTAAGTGAAATACTTCCTGAATTACTCTCCTCCAAAAAATAGATAATTCACTAGTTTTTACAGGTATTCTACTGTTTAAAGTAAAATTGTATCATTTTTGTATTACCATTTTTGCTCCTGCTAATCTTTTAGTTGAATAATTATACTGCTAAAGCTGAAGTTATGGAAATCACTTAAAGGCGTTGGGTTGAGAACTGAAGAAAGAATAAAGTAAACGTTTTACCTACATTTCACATGTGATGAATACCTATCTCTCTATTCCAAGAGAGTTCTTGTAATATTAAAGACATCTAGATATACTCTTTTTCTTACTGTGTGCTTCTCCTATTTTGTTGTTTTCTACTCCTGCTTTTACTCCTGTTGGTATTGCATTAGTGTGCTGTGGTTTGACACTCTTGTCATATCAGGGGTGGTGATACACTCCATTCCTCTTGCATGCAGCATGGAATTGACTTATTCCTAAAGGGAAAAGAAGAAAGAAAGAAAGAAAGAGACTCAATCACTTATTAAATTAAAATGTAAAAATATCTTTACATTAGTAAAAGGAGAGGTAAAAATATACCTCAAAGATTAGACTGCTGTTTTTAAATGTGTGCTCTAGTGATTCCTTGTGGTAGTAGTACTCTTGTCAACTACAGGCTCCACTTGCCCAGAGCAAACTTCTTTCATCTTGCACACAAATTTAGGCAGCAATATATTAAATAGGTACAGCAATGTATTTATATTACTCAAATAAAAAACTCTTGATATAAAATATCCTTCACAGAAATTTACTTAAGCTAAATTTACATCTTCAAGATTTTATGTAAGTTCTGTAATATTTTGTTTGTGTCTCTTGTCCTCAGCACTAGAGGGGTACTAAGTTAGGAAGAGGGACTGTATGGTGCTCTTCAGTTCTCTTAAATCTTTCAAAACATGTTCTACCTTAAAATCAAATCTTGTTACAGTTTGAAATGCCAGAGATCTGAGATTTGTAGCGTTGTAGGCGAGAGACTCAATTTCAGTAGAAGAAAACATAATCTATCTTCCCTCTGTACTTTGGAGAACCTGTCCCAGCTGGATCTTGGCAGCCTTAAAGATATCCATCACTACTAACTATGCTTGTCTGGAAGCAGCACACTGATCTGCCTGTTTTAGAAGTCCTGATTTAAACATTTCCAGTTCATCACCACACATGATTCTCCATACATGAAAAATCAAACGTTCTCCCAGAGATGCACTTTGTAATCTCATTAGTGCTGAAGCTGAGGGAGGTGGACATGGCTGTGTGCCTCTCCCTGAGCATCTCCGGAGGGCTGGTCTGAGCAGGTTTTGTCAGACACAAGGAATGTTGCTGTGAACTTCACAATTATTAGTCCAAAAAATTACAGACTCTGTCTGTCACCCAAAATACAGCAATTTACTTCTAATGACTAATGCAAACTGCACATAATCTATTTTGATTTACTGTGATTGTGGTATGTCCCCTCCAATGGCTCTTTTCTCATTCTCAATGAGCTTAGAGGTATGCTTCTCCCTAGACCCCAGAAGTGCAGCTATGAGCTGGAGAGACATATGCATGTGATTAATCAGTGGATGATGAGAAATCAGTACCCTACATTCATTATTTTACAATGATTAAAATTTCCTACTTATTAAAGATGCAAAGAATGACTTTGAGGTGCGTAGAAAATTCAACATCTGGGTAACAATGGGCATAGCTCAGAGGGGATGAGGTTTTCTAGGGGAAATTTTTGTTTAAGTCTTCCTTGCACAGAAAATGAAAGCTGGGGATATCATTTATAACAATAGAGGGCTGTGGGATCAGACTTCATCACAATAGCTGGTTCTATCACCTCAGCCAAAAAAAATTTAGAGGAGTAAAAGAATTAAAATGTTAACTTACCCAGAGAAAGAAAAATAATCCGCTACTTCTAAAAACAGCCTTTCACTGTCTCTCTGCAGCTGCCTCAGCAGTACTCAGTAGGATAAGAAATAAGTTTTAGTTGCTACTAAAGACCATACGAAAATACAAGCGGAAGTATCCTCTGAAATATGAGGCTGATTGATTTTATTTTGCTTTACAAACATAGATAGATTATAAATTATTGCAAAGCTTTTTAAGGATTCAGTGGTGCTCTTTACAGATTTTTAGTTATCTGACAAACATGAGATGCATAAAGAATTTTTTTCTTTTGAAATGTTTAAAGCTGGAGATGAAGATTTAAATGCTAAATGCTGAGGTGCTTCTTATCTAATAAAATGTGATGATCTATGTGTTTTGATGTTACTATGTTTGTGATATTTGAGCAAGAACAAAAATATGGATTCCTTCTTTTTTGTGAGATACATATTACTTACTTTCAGCTTGTGTTTGTACATATACACTTAGAGGTATGAATGAATGGAACTTGGAACCTGACATGAAGTGAAGATATATGGCAAAAGTTAAACCTGCAATTAACCGTATTTATTTTTTCCATCTACTGCTTCTCTCCTGTAATAGAGATAGGTAATGGTTGGGTGAAATGTATGGACATGAGTAACCTGTTTTCAGATAGAAAGCAATAAAATTGCTGGAATTTAGCAAATGTTATTTCAAATGGTTGTTGCATTTTATTTCCAACAGTTAACTGTCTTACTGAAACAGATATATGATAGACCGTGACACTCCATTAGTGAATCTGTCTGTATCTAGAGTGTTTCCCAGGACCTCCTTAAAAGAAGATTTTTTTTATGTCAAGGGTTTCTTTCCCATTACATAGCTCTAAATATTGGAAATACATTCACCAAATGGCTATGTGTCATGGCATCCCATCATTATTATCTAAGAGATGGTTTAGTGCAAATTCAGCTAATTTCTTTCCATCAAATCAAGTTATGAGCAGCAGCTAATGAAAACTAAGTCTTGAGAGGTGTCAGGAGTGTATGATTTTCTAATTAGATTGATTTTTAGATAAAATTAATACTGAGGTGGCCAAATATTTTGATGGGGATGGGCAGGGGCTACATAACTCCTGCATCAAAGTTAGAAGCTTGCTTCTCTTTCTTGCTCTCTTACTGGAGCAGTGGAACCTCTTTAACCCACAGTGGTAACAGAAAGATTTGTATGGCCATATTTTTGTGATTTAGAAATTGTCAGACTGAAAATTTTCCGAGAAGACTGCTTTATAGAAAGAGTGTTGAACTGAAATGAAGGGACAAGGCCTGCAGGGCAGTAAGTGCAGGAGGAAAAGAGGGGAGCACTGATAGCCGTGGTCAGCAACAAGTGATGCTTTTTGCCTAGGAAGAATGTAAGGTGCAGGCATAAAAGATGACATAGTACAGGATGCCATCTCCACACAGCCCAGTTCTGTCATGGCAGTGGACCCTCTGTGTTGCTGTAAATAATAACCTAGAGCTGGCACGAAAAGCTTCTATAAATACACTGAAAGAAGCCACAAGGATATTTTAAAACTTCTGCACTCCCTGATTTGTGAGGAGGGCTACACTTCTCTCTCTTCCCGTGGATCAGGGTTTGCTGCAGTCCAATATCTGTTGTTTTACTGGCTTGTTCGAAGTATTCCTCAAATCTCTATTTTCTTCCCATGAAGACCTGAAATATCTGTTCAATTGTTGCATGTACAAATCACAAGGATATGGTATCTATGGAAGCAGCTTCTATACAATGATGAATCTGGAGATTAAGTAGGCACAAGAACATTTCTCCACTGCTCTTAAGCACTATTTTTAGATATCTTTAGTGTTTTAAACTCTGCATTTGGACCCACATCATACTTGAGTTATTCCTGTTCTTTAAAAGATCCTGCAGTCTGGACAATCTTGAAAGGTTTTAACCTGTTGGATGTGGCTGGCTTCCAGGAAATTATGGCAAGGCATGTTTCAGAGCATGAAAAAATGTCTTCTGAGGAGGAAATAAATGCTTCAGGGAAAAGAGAGTGTCACTAGTCTGTAAAGGAGTCATCACTCTTTCCCAGACTTTGTAAGGGGCTCTGGAAAACAGGATATTGTTTCTAGACTGCTGCACTCAGAATTGGCACAATTTGCAGCAGGATTTAATGGCACCAGAGAGGCATGGAAGGCTTCATTCAAACCAGGACACCAGGTTTAAAGGATTCTTCTCAGGACTTTGATGTGGTAAATAAATGACAAATGTGCATCTTTATGAGCACAAGAAAGAAAAGAGGAACTTAACAACACTCCAACTTTATTGGCATAAAGGCAAATAAGGTGTTGGGAGGTGGTGCAGCTCAACAGCCTTACTTTCAAAGTCATGATCATTACTCTGACCACAGGCTTAAAACTAGCACAGTTCAGTGTTTCTGCTACAGCATGCAGTCATCTCTGACAATACCTTTCCCAAAAAATTCTCACACCCTAAGGTAAATTATACAACTCAGCATTTCAGTCACATTAAAAAAAAAAGAAACAAAAACAAAAAAACAACCGAGCAGGCTACTCAGAACCTTTACTGTATTTTAATTTTAGCTCACGAGGTTTGCAGATAGAAAAGGGATACAGTATTTTTCCAAATATGTGTAAAAATCAAATCTTGGTTAAGTGTTTCAAATAAAAGCCAATTTTACATTTTTAAAAAGTCACTTTCATAATTATTTCTATTGAAGTTTTCACACTATTATTATATATTTTATAAAAATACTGGAACAGTTATCTAAATCTTAACAAACCCCAAATTACTATAAATGCAATTTCCCAACAGTGCGAGGATTGTCTTTTAAAAATGTACAGTTTAAAATGAAATATAGAGTTTTTTTATTGTTAAAACATTCACTAATCAGAATTTTCTCCCTATTTCATTTCCATTTTTTAACAAGCAAGTTGAGTAATCCAAGAAATCATTCTGATCATAAAAATCTTGGACAAAAACACCATTATGTGCTTCAAACCCATAACTGCATCTCCAGCTATCTGGATTTTAAAGAAAGAAAATTAAATCTTCACATATGCTGAAGATTGGGACTTTCCAATCAGGGTAGGTAGGAAACATTTCTGAGGACAGATGGGATGTCAGACCTTTGCAGTTTACACTTTCTGGCTTCAGTCGTACCTGTAGATCTGTACAGAAGTTTCGTGACAGATGCTTAATGCTCACATGGGAAAAAAAATCTTCATAATTAAATACATGATAAGTTTTTAATTAACGTGCATAATGTTCCTGCAAAGGCCTTCAGTTTATAAAACATTATTGTTATTTCACAGTTAGTTCTTGATGATTCACTAACATATCTGGTGTTTCAGAGTTGGTTCATTTCACTCCTATTCAGTCTGCTTCTTAATGTGCTTCTTTCTAAAGGTACTTTGCAAATAGCAACAATAAATCCCAAAGGAATGATACATATTGCACTGGCATCTTGGTAGCAGACATATGTTTGAAATACACTGTAGACTGAAGTAGAAGGCATCTTAACCGATATCTGCAAAGACTATCTCCTTGGTTTTGAGACTGCCAAGGAAAACACATTCTCACAGCACAGCTAAAAAAGTCTTTTGGTGCTCGCAAATAGAAATAAGCTAAGGCAGGAAAATTCATTGCTAGGGGGTTTGACATTTTCTTCTATTTGAATTTGAAAGGAAATCTAAAACTTACAAAGGTCTCTGTGGCAAAAAGATTTCATTATGAATTAAATTTCAGACTAACTAAAATATTTATTTAAAAAGTTGTAAATTGTATTTGGAATCTCTGTAAAAATGTAGTTTTTTATAATTTAGAAAGAATTTAATGCCTAAAAAAGTGGTTTTATTCTTGTTTTAATATTCTTATATTCACAATTTGTGATTTTATATTAGACTTTATTTTAGATTTATTTACTTAATTACTCTCATTTTTTCAACTTTTTTGAATCTTATTGTAAGAAAAATTGCTCTGACATAAATTTTATGTTATTTTTCTCTTCAGAGTGCCTTTTCTTTAGAGGTTTCATAGAAAGCTTTAAAACTTTGAACTAGAAAATTAGATGAGTCCTCATCACACTTTATATAGACATCTGTTTTTATTATGGCAGCTTGGTTGCATTTTGCTGCAGTAAAACAGCTGCTACTGTAACCTGTAGTGAATGACAACCTTACTTTCTTGTTCCAAGTATTTCTTCTCTTATTGGATATTAAAATGGAGCAGTTTTACACATTGATTCAAGATGTCAAAATTTATTACAACAGATGAGATTCTTCAAAGTTGAAATTAAAATGGAATATTTTAAATGTTGTTCAGAACTTCTATTTAGACTTTGCAAGATACATTTTAAAATGTAAAAAATAAAATATGTGAGGGCTATAATTTAGAAACTATTGAAACCCAGAACTCATTCCTGGAGTAGTGTGGAGTATGTTAAGGGCTATGAACTGTGAAAGCCCAGCTGTGTTGGGGAGCTGAGATTTCTCTGGCACCCAGTTTTCCAAGAAGGTGGCTTGTAATTCCTGAATGTCAGGCAGCACAGGTGGTTCAGGAGCTGAGGTAATTGCAGAGAAGGCCTATAAGCTGTCACCAAACAGGGTTTCTCTCCTTTCCAAGGGGAAGATAATAAAACGGATGCATTCCTACAGCATATGTGATTCTTCTAATAATTCAGTATTTTTTCATGGGAAAACATTGCATTCCTAACCAGTTCTCTGGGGGACGTAGCTGTCTGATCTCTCTGTAACACACAGCAAACTTGTTTCTCTCTTCACTGTAGTGTAAAGGTCACCTGTAACTTCTACATGCTCATGCTATGATTTAATGTGCCTCTCTGTTTACAGCTCATAAGTGTGGACCATCACTAACATTGAAGTCCATATCACAACAACACTGATTCTAAAATTTAAAAAAAAAAGCATTCCTGTTTAAAACAAGTTTCCAAATTACTTTCTCCAGAGTAAAGCCATACTTCCATTCCTCTGTAAAAAGTTGGAAGATTTGCTGTGGGGCTTAGTCTAAATTGTTGGCTTGCAGAAATCATAATAGCTCTGTGGTGCTCACAAAGAAAAGATTTCTGATTTGCAATGTAAAATATCTACATTTCAACTGAAATTTAATGATGAGCTTTGATACTTTGTTCTCAAACTCCAGTGAGTTCAACTATTTCCTTCCAGATGCAGATCAGTTACAGCTCTGCATTTTAGTGTTCAGTTCTTTAGGTCAGGAGTACACTATTATAAACCTGGAGATGACTTTCGGTTCTTGGTGTTTTAATACTTGGTTGTCACACAAGTATTAAAAAAACCTTCAGTTTCAATTCAGTTACTGTTAGGACTTAGTATTAACCATTCCTAAATGTAGTCATTGTGGCTTCTACTTCTTAGAAAAATTGATATTTTATTAAAAGACAGTATTAATATGTAGCCAAAAGTCTAATCTTTGTAGGTACAAGGCACTGCTAGTTTTGTCATAACATTTGCAAATAACAAACTACCAACTGACAGCATGGCAAACAAAATTAATAAATAAATCGACCAAAAGCCTCACATTGCTGATTTCTTGGTGCCTTATTCTTCAAAGCAAGAAAGTTCTTTAAGATGTGACTAGGATGACAGTCTCCAAAAACATGACATTTTTAGGGGAAAATAAAAGGCAGCTTCTAAAAATCTGGAGGAGGAGGATAGAGTGACTTAATTGGAGAGAATGACTGCCTATAAAAAGTTTTACTCCTAAATGATCTTTAATGAGAGGTTGAAAGAGCAATGAAATCACAAAAGAATATCTAGGCTTCATTGTTGTGACACTTCAGAGAAATGTATAACATACTTTCTTCCCAGCAGTCAGCCAATTCTCCAGGCAGTCGTACATAATGCAACAGAACTCAGCCATGACAAGAGGATAGTAATATGATTTCATTAAAAATTAGTGAATGAGTCAGGTTAGGTCCCTATAAATAAAGATGCTCTTTAAAATGTCATACAGATACGTAGGAACAGACAAAACCTCTGTACATATTATTTATTACGTGTTACACTAGTACTGTGAAGCTGACCTCAACTTGTCTGGGGACTACCTTGTACTGGGCAGTGGATCAAAACATTGTAGCATCCTGTGACCTATCTAAATAGTTTTCTAAACCTTCTGTGTTTGAAGATCTGCCTCTTCTCAGTCAGAGAGAACTAACAGGCACTGCTGGTTTATTTCAGATGCAAAACTTACTGCTATCATTGACAATTTTCATGCCAATGTTGAATGACTACCCTGTGCTCTACTTACATTTAGTACAGTGTGCTAAAAAACCACTAAACAAACCTAAACTTATTCATTAAGTTGAGGGGGTTTATTTCTATAAATGAATTCAACCATTATTATGTGAGCTTTTTAAATTTATCTTGTTTTCAAAGCTGTCTTGGACTACAAATGGGGGATCTGATCTAGAGTCAAAGACTCACTGACTGATTGAGATTGAGGAAGAGAACTCTGGAGGTCACCTGGTCCAACACACCTGCTCAGGCAGGGACACCTAGACACAATTGCCCAGCATTAAATCCAGACAGCTTTTAAATATCCCCAAGGAGGGAGACTCCACAGGCTTCTGAGTGACCTGTGCCAGTGCTTAGTCACTGTCACAGTAAAAAAGTGTTTCCTATATTCAGAGGGAACCTTTTGTGCTTCACTGTGGGGCCATTGCCTCTGGTCCTGTCATGGGTACCAATGGATCTGGCTCTGTCTTCTGTACCCTCCCTTGAGACACATGGATGAAATCCCCCTTGAGTATTCTCCAGGCCAAACAGTCCTGGCACTCTCAGCCTTCTCTCACAGAAGAGACTTTTCTGTCCCTTAATCACCTTTATGCCCCTGTTTGAACTTCATGAGATTCTTGTCAGCCCATGACTCCAGCCAGCTGAGGTCACTCTGGACGGCAGAAGGACCCTCTGGCATATCAGCCACTCTTAATTTTGTGTCATCAGCAAACTAGCTGAGGATACACTCTGCCCCAGAATGCTGATCATTAATGAAGGTAGGACTGGACCTAGTATTCACCTCTGGGGTACACCAATTGCTAGTATAAACTAGTCTTTGTGCCACTGATCCTCATCTTCTGAGCTCCACTGGTTTTCAGTCCACCTCACCCTCTCCCCATCCTGTCCATTCTTCTTTATGAACCTGTAGTTTCCCGGGTACTCTTTCTTGCCCTTTTCAATGGCTGTTTTGAGTGATGCTTGTTTTCTGCCAGTCCTCAGGCACTTCTAATCATGATTGTTTGAAGATTATTGAGAGTGGCCTTGCAATGGCATATGCCAGCTCCTTCATAACTTGTGAGTGTACTCCATCAGAGTCCAATTTGCTTAAGTATTCCCTATCCTGATTCTCTTCTACCATGGGTACATATTCCTTACTCCAGGCTTTCCCCCATGTTTCTTGGACCTGGGATTCCTAAAGACTGGTCTTACTAGTAAAGACTGAGGTGAAGAAAGCGTTCAGTACCTTGGCCTTTTCTTCAGAAATATCCACATTTTCCCTACTCTTCTTTTTGTCACCTACATACTTTTAGAAGCCCTTTTGGCTGCCTTTGACAATCCTAGCCAAATTCAATTCCATTTGGGCTTTGGCTCATCTCATTCCTACATGCCCAGACAGAGTGTCTGCATTCCTCCCAAGCCCTACATTCCTCACAAAACCTGTATTTATGTTGCTAAATAGAAAACAATGAGACAGACAAATAAACTGTGAGCTATCTGTATTCCTTGTTGTCATGCTTCTACATACTGTCTAGTCACTAATGGTGAATAATTTTCTCTGAGACATAGTCTTGGCATGGTTTTGTGGATAAAGCATGAGCCCAGGAGCATCCCCACCAGGCAGCATTTTCAAGACTGCAGCAGATATTGGACTTTTACCCATATTTCCTTGTTTATTCCAAAAGCTTTTTGATCTCTAGTGCACTCACATACCTTCCCAACCTTCCCCTTGTCATGTAACACACACTTCCAACATTGTACAATGGAAAAAACCCCACTGTAGTAGTCTTCAACACTGCATTTTGAATAAAAAACCTCAACACATAAAACATAACATAATTTGCTACTCGGAAACAGCACAGGATTAAGAACAGACATAGGCCCAAGTGCTAGGAGATGTGAGTGTGGGAGGTCTGTGCTACTTGGCCTCAAATCTGAAAAAAAAATAATAGACTGGAGGTATTTAACTATGTAAGTGTAGCCCAACAGATCTCAGGTCCCTTCATGACATATTTTGGTCAGCAGATGTGACTGAACTGAAATTCCCTCTCTTACAATACATAGATTGCCTGATAGATCATTTTCCATTTGGTCTTCACACCTTCTTTCCTCAAGGGTCTGTACAATCCTCAGCTTTTCTACTGTCAGAACATTTTACAAGATAATTTCTTCTATTTAGTTGATCAGAAAACAATTTTTGCTTATGTTGGGCAATGTACATTATTACTCTGATGAAGACCATATGGAAAGGTAGGTTATTTTTCATTAAATTTACTCTGATATAATCTGAAATTGTGGCAGATATATTTACCATTAATGTTACATAAAAAGATCTCTGTTCTGTTTTAACCAACCATTCAAGAGATGCCTAATGGAGTTGACATCTTCCAAAGACTGGAATGGAATTATTTTATATATTGGAGCTATTTTGGCATATTTTCCTAAAAAAAGAGAGGCTGTCAATAAGAGAGTTGTATCAGGTAGAGTTTTCATTATACTGATTTGATTTTTTACCATGAATAACTTCTTTGAAGGTTGGAATTGTAAAAATATTGTTGTGAATTTCTCCTTTCTTTTTCTTTCTGTTTCACATAAAAGATGTTTCTTCTTCCCTAAAGAAAACATCCCATCCCTGAACTGACAGCACTACATCAGAGAGTAGATCTCAATTCTACCCATCTCATGTTCCTATTTTAACAGCTAGTAGGCTCAAATCTCCATGTCCCCCACTTGCAACATCCCAGCCATTGCTTCTGATAGTGGCAGGTGTCAAAAGCTCCGGGAAGAAGGCTGGGCACCAGCTGGCAATTTATATTAATGCACATAACTGAGAAGTACATAATGACTGACATTGCTGACTGCCTGTACTAGCAATCAATAGAGGGAAGGAAATTACGAGGTTATGTCAGCTGATGGACTCTGACTTCCTTGCTTTTGGACTGTCAGAATGCCAAAAAGTCATCTCCGGCTGGTCAAGCTGAACCTAAGAAACAGTGAAATAATACTGACTAGCAAAGGAAAAATCTTTGAATATCTGATCAAAAGAATTGCTTCCACCTTTTACTGCAGAAATACAGCTGCCATTCATAAAAACGGTGCAAAGCCTCAGAGCTCTGTTTGACTCCTCTCTGGCACTGGATGAGCAGGTAACATCAGTTTCCAAAAATGTCTTTTTTTCCTCTCCAGCTGGCTGGGAAAATTAATTCCCTTCTCTCTAATGAGAAATTTACTGTGCTAGTCTGCAGTTTTTCCTGATTCCCTTAAAGACTACTTTAACTATGTGGTTAGACACTGAATGTGACTGTCATAAGTAGGTTTCAGCTGACATGAAATGTGCCTTTCTACCTTCCTTCTGGTTCCAGTCACTGAAGAAAAAAGAACTTTGTACAGAAGTCCATCATGGTAAGAGACTTCCTCTTTGAGTTTAAGGCTTCTTTCTGATCTGAAAGATCTTGAAGACATTTATCAAACAGAACAGGATTTGACTTGGCAAATTCCACAACCACCCAGAAAATAACAAGTTAAAGCTGGGGATAAGAGTTATTTACCAAAGAAGACAATGCTAAAGTGAGGGTCTGAAGACTTGAAGTGGGTGTCAAGTCTGTCTGTTCTGGTTAACAGCTTTCCTTTTCTAGACACATTCTTCAGTATTTGTAACCTCACAAAATAATTTTTTTTCCCAGGCTACTTACCACAGCTTTCTCTTTTCTACCAATTCCCAAAGCAAATCTTATTTCAAGAGTCTTTTTCTTTCCAAAGAAGTATTAAAGTCTTTTAGAAGTTCACCAATTTCTGCATTACTGTTATTGCTTTCATGCACAAAGTGAAGAGACACTGAGATAAATTAAAGTAGAAAATATTTGGTATAAAGAAATACAATTCTAGATGAGAACAATTTTGGTAAGTCAGGCAGAGGACTGCAAAAAATTTCAGAGATTGATAAAGTAGTGGAGTAAATGAAATCAGTGCTATTGCACTTGGATTTCAATGCTGATAAATATATAACAATACTATGGGGAAAAACTGAAGTACTTTAGAAGAGTCTAAAATGAACAGCACCACGAATGTTTACAGAATCTGATGTCACTGAAGATATGTTAGTGAGGACCTTCATTCAAGAGAGTTAGAGAGGAATCAGATGAAGGAAAACCTAATTCACCAGGGATTGTAAGAACTGGGAAATTTTATAAAAAAATGTTATTGCCATTACACAATTCATTGCTATGTTTGTTATTGCCATTACATGATTCATTTGTATGTTCATCTAGGATACTTTATGTGAAATTGGCCACCTCATCTTGAAAACGAAAAAGAATAATACAGAACAAAAAGAGAACCAGAAATGAATGATGAAATTATCAAACATACGGCTATAAAAGCTGTTTATATCAAGAGAAATTTAAATTGCTGTTAATGGCACTAGATAAAAGAATATAAAGAATGAAACAGAAACTAAGCGTTTGCAGCTTCTGTTCTCCTAGTTCTTAAAAATGTGAAACATGTAAAGAAACTGAAGTCTAAGGAATCTAAAATTAATGAAAGGTAATACTTTTCTACATAGCGTGTTGCACACCTTTTTTGACTTAAGATGCCCTTAGCATCCTCACAGGAAAAGGAAAGGAAAAGACGAGAGAAGAAAATAGGATGTTTGAATTGGATTAATTGGATTTGAAACAACAGCTTCAGAATAAGTAATGAACATTGTGTCTCAGTGATTATAGTGGTTTCTACTACTAGACTCACTTCTGTTTACTCATATGTTTTCTTTTAATATTAATGTGAAGTATCTGATACAGTCATTATTAGAAATGTATCTGTTATAATTTTGAAAGGCCTATATTCTATATCATTGATACCAGCAAATAATTATTGGTACAGATGGCAAAAAAAGATTACAACTTGCTTTGACACTGATGATGGATCAAATCTTCCTGAATACAAATCCATCTGTTAGATGCATCTTAATGATTTGCATGCAGTTGATAGCTAAAAGAAAGAAGAAAAATTTGACACAATAGTTTAATTTGATTATTTGGTACAATATTCTGAATTTTACCACTTATTTTGTATTTTACACATCAATTTTATCTTGCCCTAAATGAGATGGCAGATATAGTGGGATGTCTTCATATAACACCTAGAATAATAATTAGTCTTGATTGTCTAAATATAAACAAGCATAGTGGATTACTTTAGTTCTACTTAGAGAACTGAGCATATCTGAATAACAATATTGACTTTGTCTCATGTTATTGCATGTTAAAAGCAAACCTGAACTTTATCTATTATGAATACTATGATCAGATAAGGAATTTCCCTACGTCCCTTAGCCATATCTGCAGATCCCATTGAGACGGCAAGAAGAAAAATATCTCTAAACTCTTTCTCATTGTTTAATAAAACTGTGATCCAAATCTCCTCATGGGGTTTCCAGGGGATACAAGGCTGCCAAATCTTTTTACTTAAGTAAATGGTCTTGAAATGGCGGGTCTGTAAATAATCAAAGAGATGCTATATTCTTGTCAGTCTCCCAATGAAACAAATGGAGCATTTTAATTACTACACATAACATTTTTGTAACAGCAAATCCCCTCATCCCTGCCTACTCCGAGTTCTTTCAGACCAGTTCAAATGAAAAATGAGATTTCCTACAGTGCTTTACTTTAAAGAAATAAGGGACATCAATCCAATAAACCTTTTATGTTGCATTCCAGATGTGTAGCATTTAAGGCACAATGGGATTGTGTAATGAAGTTAAGGGAATTTGATCAAGAGACCAAACAAAACATTCAGTGGTAATAACTTGATAATGTCCTCCTCCCTCCAAGCCCTGTGACATTTCCTCCCCTTGAAGAAGCCAGCTAGTTAAGGTGGGTACCCCAGGACAGCTGTCCCAGAAATACAGTGTTGAGAAGCCCCAAACCTTTCTTGGTCAGGAAAAAAAGCCTCTTCTAGAATTTTTTTTGGAGTAGGGGGTGTTTGCTCCAGAATTAGAAAGAAAAAAAAGAAAACTGAAAAAAAGCCACCTACAGCCATAAATTATTCTTTTGAAGAAACCTCAGAGGTATCACTTAGTGTTTACATGTGAGAAGTTTTTTCAATATTCATCCTGTTACCACAAGGAAAGAGCCTGTGTCCTAGAACACATCAGCATACAGAACAGTGTTTCCTGATATTCTGCCATAATTTGCTTGTAAGTGAACTGACAAATAAAATTTAATATTCACACAAAACCATATTTCTACCTAATGGTTATAAAAATGACCAGTATGTCATCGGGGCCAAATTCCATTTGAATTGCTCAGGCCATTAACTTTTTTGAAGTGATTTGAACTAACAGTGTAGGTAAGGTAGCTGGGATTTGTTGTCTTTATTACCTCAATGATGTCGTCAATTATTACTTTGAAGAAGAGGGAGACTATAGCTGTTTTAAACTCCCATGGGCAGAAATAAAAGGCATTATTTATTGTAGGAGACACTAATGGCTTTTCATAGGCCAATTAATCTTTTTTATGGAAGCATAACACTAAAATCAAACTACTGACAAGACCTAAACTTAATGTAATTCCTGAAAGCCATTCAAAATGATTCTTAAGAGTTGAAGAGACAGTCTGAAATCAACAAAGTAAAACACACTAAAACATGTGTTAAGTGTTTGTAAAGAAAAATCATGATACATAGAAGTTATTTCTTATGGCAGAAATTGGCCTATTGAAATGGATGACAAACTAAACTGAACATAAGAATAGGAGGGTACAAAGAGAACTGAATAAATCTTATTCCAGGATGAGGGCTGTGTTTTTAACCAGGAAGTAAATAGCAAGTTGCATTTTTTCAGGAAATGTAAGGGTTCATCTGGATGGCTGTGCCCAGCTGCTTGCCATACTACTGGGAAGATATAGATCAACCTGAAGGAATTGAGAGGGAAAAACAAGCATGAAAAGAGCTTTTGAAACAATTAACTGATAGAAAAGGTTGAAAGATTTGAGTTTTTTTAATTCAGGAAACAAAACATTTAGGGAGGGGATATAAGCAACTTCCAGTAGACAAAAGGTTGTAAAAAGAACAGTGATCAATTTATTCTCTTTGATCACAAGAACTGGAAAGATAGAAATAGATATTTGATTCTAGTAAAGGAAATTTCAAATGAAATACTGTGGAAACTTTAATTGGAGGTTTGCAGCATCAGCTCATGCAAACACCTGCTGAGAATGGTATAGGTATTTGTGAGTTTTTCCAAATAACAGGGTGAACAGCTACTTTTAATGTCTTCTCTTTTTATTTTCTGGTACTATGTAATAAAAAGTCCTATTGATACATGTCATATGTAAGAACATGCTGAAAAACATGAAATTGAAATTTTAAAAACTCAAGTGCCTGTACATTTTTGCAGATATCACTCTCTTAAATACAGGAAAGAGTCTGGAGTCTTGTTAATTTCTATCTTATTTAAAAGTTTAAGTGAAAAAATTTAACTGCTTGCCTACTGATTTGTGTTACTTCAATGAAAATGAATTTTTCTTTTAACTGGTATTTCAAATAGGTATGCTTTTTTAAAGTTCATATTTTTCATCATTTCTTCAATTGTATTTTTGAATATTTAGTTATCAACCTTACTTAGAGGAATGAAAATTATATTATATGATAAATTTATCCAAAACTCTTTAGAATTTTAATTTTCACAGCTCTATATTAAGGGCAAGCCTACAACACTTTCAGTTTTCTTGAGAAGATATGCAACTTTGTCTAACACAGAAATCATTTAGAAGTCGTAAAAAAAGCTATTTGATTGAGTATATGATCATAGGTTGGAAGGGACCTTAAAGATCATCTAGTAGTCTTCTGACCTCATATTTGTTGAATTCACTTACTGTAAAGATTTTATAAATATTTTTCATTGTCCATAATTCTTATAAGCTGTTATGTCCCAAACATCCTATGTCTATACCCAGTTGTGTGAAGCTGACAACATATTCCACATTAATCTTGTCCTTTTAGAATCTTCTGCATGATGTATTGAATCTTTTTAGTATTTTTATTTCTGAATGGAAGTTTAAAGGAGATGTAATGTTCTGTTAAAAACTAATGTTTACTATATAGGAAGACTTGAAATACTGAGAATTGCACGCTGGTCTATTTCCATTGGCAGAAATCTCAATCTTTCTGTATAAAATTTCTTGTCTTAAATTCAGTGTTACAATATTGTAGGTTAATTAATTATTTTAAAAAGAGATTTTTCATTTCACAGTAAGAATTTTAATTTTTTTTACAATTCCTTTTTTTTGAGAATACGTATTTGTTTAGTGGGATTAATTTTGATTTACGATAAAATTCTGAACATATAGGCATTTGTGCTTGGAGATGTGTGAAAGATACTATTGAAAGATAATTTTGAATTTGACCCACAGTTACATTTTCTATATTGTGATAAAACTGATTCTTCCTACTTTGAAATAATCAGTCTGTTTATTATTGTGTAGCTGATAGCTGACCTTAGTAAATTTTACATTCGTTAAAAGATAATGCATCTCTGCTGCAGGAGAAATTAATTGCTGTCAGAGGAATAATACTGCATTGTCAGAGGAAACTGAGCTTTGCAGCTGAAAGTTCCTCCTATGACTGGGGTGGGAATGTGGAAGAAAACAAGTTCTCATAAATCACTGCACCATGGATGCAGTGCAGACACGAGCATGCAAAAGATGCTGTCTCTTCACAGCAGAATCTCTCACTGACTCCATGTCCAGCATTGCTATGAGATTTTAGCAGCTTTCCTTTTTCAAAACTAAGACCCTTTTTAAAATAGGAATTGAATCATGCAACTCAGGAAGATGTTTGTAGTCTCCTTGTATAATTCAACTGTAAAATGTGAGAGACTGTATGAAAGCTGCAGAATATTTGGGCAAGGGAGCAAGGCCGTGTAATGAGCTCCCACAGGAAAACCACACTCATTCATGCAGCAAGGGCTCAATTAGGGAATATTTGCATTAGGAAAATGGTTTCATACCTGTCAGTGACTGGGAAGAGGGGGAAAATGCTAAAAATAGGAAGCTAAATCTCAGCTCCTAGAATTGATGCTCTTCCACCATGTACAACATCACATTTAATCCTAATGAAGTTCTGCCTCCATGGTACGAAAAATCTCTTTCGGTTTCTACATTTCCCTGTAGCTCTGCACCATGGAAAGCAGAGTAACAATTAAGTTCTGTGTACAGGACCAGAAAGCAAGATCTGTTTTCATTTGTCAATGACAGTCAACATATTTTTTATTGTTTTGTCTTTATTTGTTAATTTATTTTTACTTTGTCTTCACCGGCTAATTTTCAAGTTAACACAACTGCTCTGAGTCAATTTCAGAATTAAAATAAAGGTTTTTACAGGGAAATTATCTGCTAAACTATGGGAATTTTAGTAGAAATGGAACAGTATTAGTATCAGCACAGGCAATTTGTAATTAGCTAGAAGTGATCCCTGGATAGACCAACACTGGGAAAAGCAGTAATATATTCTTTAGTTAATACTTCTGCTCAATTTCCATTATGAATTTAAAATTACATCACGGATTTGAGGTAGGGGGGACTTTAAATTGTTAGGGAAAATAATTTAGATGAAGTGCCAAATTTTTGCATGTTTGTTGGAAGCTTGTTTGGCCTGCTTCATTTTGAGAAATCACAGTGATAATCTTGCAACTGCAGGTATTCTCCTGGGACTCTTGATTAAAACAGTCTGTCTTTGTTTCTCTGGCTCTTCAGCTTTTAATCCCAAATAGAAATGAAGGGAGGAGATAGATTGAAAAGCAAGATAAGTCTTTTTCAGTTCAGCTGTGTGAGGACACTAGAGTCAGGTCTGTCCTTACTTTGTCTTCATTTGCTGCACATCTGTTTTGACGTTTCTGAGACAAAAAGGATTTCTTTTGTGGTGAGTTTATGGCCACTGAAGTGGGTAAAAGAAAACTCTTTAAAAGGCAATGGACTGTTGCTATTTCAGAGAGGTCCCAATCAGGATCCCTTTCTCTCTTCCTTTTGACAGTGCTTCCATTGTCTGTCATATCAATAAAGGCTGGCTGAATCAATCCGAACTGTTGCCAAGGAAAGCGGTTGCAAAATAATGTGAAGCCTTCATGAGGACAAACTTAAACAGGCTCCTTCCCAAAGTGAACTAAGCTGAACTGCACAAAAGGGCTCTTGGGAGGAACAAGGTTTTCTGTATTCTTTAATTCCCAGCTATTGCCCTGCAGTCTGCCTGGATGGCTTGCCCTTGCTGGCTTTCTGTATCTCATAGCTGCCCTGCTATGGGCCCTATCCACAATCTTTGTGGATTCATGAAAAGGTGTATTTTGATTCCAGCCAAATACACAAACATTAATGACTTCTGCCCACCATTATTAAGCTGCCCTGAGAGTTTTAAGGTGAATTGCTAAAATAACTCCTTGAGATATCATTCAAATGTACTTACTTTTACACTGAGCAGTAGTTGATTAGGCATATTCTTTGAATTGCTCTCATTTGTTCATTAGTTTCAAATTATTGTGGTGTAAAGGTGGAGTATCATACGCTTGTTCATTTTAGATTTTCTAAAAGGAAAGACTATAATTTTTGTGTGACAACTGACAAATTTTTTGCATTTCCTGATTCTTCAAGTGGGAGAGAAAAATAATTTTTAGTAACTACATCTTTGAGGGCCAGCTGGCTGTAAATCACCTTGGCAGAAAAAGGACCTGAGGGACCTGGTGGACAACACATTGAACATTACAGCAAAAATTAAGAGTATTCTGAGCTGCATAAGGAGAAGTGTTTCTAAGAGGTTGAGGAAGGTCAACCTTTCCTTTAGCACTACTGAGGACACATCTGGAGTCCCGTGTCTAATTCTGTAACCTCCAGTACAGGAGAGATATGGAGCCCAGTGAAATGCCACAAAGATGACAAAGGCTTGGAACTTCTGCAAAGAAAGGCAGAGAGAGCTGGGATTGTTATGTCTGGAGAAGACAAAGCTCAGGAGAGATGCCATAAATGTGTGCAAGCCTGAGGGGGCGGTGTAAAGAGGATGGAACCAGGCTCTTTTCAGAGGTGCCCAGTGACAGGACCAGAGGCAATGGGCACAAACTGAGGGAGAAGAGGTTCCCTATGAAAATCAGAAAACACTTTCCACTATGAAGGCGACTGATCACTGATAAAGAAACCAGTGGAGTCTCCCTCTTTGGAGATATTCAAAAACTATCTGGGTATGATCCCAGGCAACTTTATCTAGGTGCATAGGCTTGGCACCAAGGGGTGTTGGACCAGATGACCTCCAGAGTTTCCAAGCATTCTGTTAATCTGTTGTATATATTAGAAATGTCCCTTGGAAAGGAGTTATGTAGGTTTACATGGACCATGATGCAAAGCTTCATTTAGAGATGGAGAAATTATTGTTTTGAGTATCTTGACTATTGCCAATGCATTTTATATACATATGTGTATATATATATATATGACTAGATAACTTGTGAAATTTTATTTGAACCAATAATATGATAAGAACCTTCTCTTCACTCAGTTTGTTACAATTCCCGTCTGAAAAACATGAGCTAGATACCTGAAAAGAGAACAAAATGAAATTTATAGTAGTTCGCTTAGCTTTTAATGATTGACATGATTTGTGCTCAGCTTAGATTTAGAAGGTTCAGTTTTACTCTGAAACTCACTCTATGGCCTGTCCATGCTTCACAGCATATGAAAATGATAACTTACCATATGGTAGAACTTTACTTTATAACTATTGTTGACCTTTCTTTCAACTCCCAGTGTTTGCTGCAGGAGAATCCCACCACTCTTCACCAAGAGAGCAAGTACTGCAAGTTGGACCTGCTTAGTGCTCTGTGGATGTTTCACCTTAGTGTGTATAAACTATTTACAGTGTGTTTATATAGAGATTATGGAAGCTCTGTGATACAGACCATTCACACATTATGAGCAGATTCCGGTGTGTTTCAACCCCAGCAGTTCCTCGGTAGAAACATTCTCACTGCAATCAGTGGGGTTCCTCTTGGAGTGGTTAAGTGTGACTTGACATGAGGAAAGGCATTTGGAGCTGACCTTGTGTTTTTTACACTGAAGCTAATTATTATCTCTACAGAATCTTTTGTTCATTTTTTTTTGGAATCATAGTGATCTCAGTACAACCACTACTGCAGTACATTGCTCAAGTACTACAAGTACTATAAGTACAGCAAAACTCATTTTCTTCCTGCCACTGCTCTTCTACTATCCCCAGCACAGAGTGGCTCCTATTTATTTCAGTGAAAAACATTCCACCACTTTAACAGAAACAGAAAACACTTTGCAGGATCAAAATCTTAAGCACATTCACAGACATATATGTTGTACTTTGATGAAAGTTTTAACAATCAAAAAAACCAATCAATCAATCAATCAATCAATCACATAATTTCAATTCCCCTCTATATCAGCATCTTAGAAAATTATTTTCCTTCCTTTCAAATTGAATTCTGAACAAAGCAGTTAATGCTTTAACTACATCAGAACTATTTAATGTTGTGTCTTTCCTTCTGAATATTTATTCCATTTATCTTCTTGCTGGAAAGTGATTACTACTGATACCCATCATTATAGAATGTCTATGATGTGCTCTCAGTCTTCAGGGGGATTTGAGGAGGCATACAACCTGGAGGGCTTCCCACTTTAAAGCATGCTCATTTATCATTCTGCTGTCTAGCACAGACAGAGATTTTGCACATTATCCAATTTAAACATCTATGTAGAAGAAATCTCATTTTTATTCCTTGCTGACATCAGCACAGAGACTGTGATTAACTCCAGTAACATGGCTGAAACTAAGAAGGGGTATTTAACAGGAGAGAGACAAAAATGTAACTAGATACCACTGAAGAAATGATTGTAGCAAATTTTAAACACAAATTTACTGCTTTTTGTTGCCATGACACAAAGTTTTATTGTAATATGTTAAGGATGTTAGTTTTGCCTTTTAATGCAGTTTTGGGAATTCAAAAAAAATGAAAGGCTGCGCACTATTTTTTTGTTTAAATTTGCCAACAGGAATAAAAGCTTGGCAAACAAATGTATTATAAAATGGAAAACATTCAGAACAAAATTCCACATTGGAATTCTAACCAATGTTGTTTTGCCTTAAAATTAGAAAAAACGCTGCACTTCAATGTCAAACTAACATTTTNTGTCTGGAGAAGACAAAGCTCAGGAGAAATGCCATAAATGTGTGCAAGCCTGAGGGGGCGGTGTAAAGAGGATGGAACCAGGCTCTTTTCAGAGGTGCCCAGTGACAGGACCAGAGGCAATGGGCACAAACTGAGGGAGAAGAGGTTCCCTATGAAAATCAGAAAACACTTTCCACTATGAAGGCGACTGATCACTGATAAAGAAACCAGTGGAGTCTCCCTCTTTGGAGCTATTCAAAAACTATCTGGGTATGATCCCAGGCAACTTTATCTAGGTGCATAGGCTTGGCACCAAGGGGTGTTGGACCAGATGACCTCCAGAGTTTCCAAGCATTCTGTTAATCTGTTGTATATATTAGAAATGTCCCTTGGAAAGGAGTTATGTAGGTTTACATGGACCATGATGCAAAGCTTCATTTAGAGATGGAGAAATTATTGTTTTGAGTATCTTGACTATTGCCAATGCATTTTATATACATATGTGTATATATATATATGACTAGATACCTTGTGAAATTTTATTTGAACCAATAATATGATAAGAACCTTCTCTTCACTCAGTTTGTTACAATTCCCGTCTGAAAAACATGAGCTAGATACCTGAAAAGAGAACAAAATGAAATTTATAGTAGTTCGCTTAGCTTTTAATGATTGACATGATTTGTGCTCAGCTTAGATTTAGAAGGTTCAGTTTTACTCTGAAACTCACTCTATGGCCTGTCCATGCTTCACAGCATATGAAAATGATAACTTACCATATGGTAGAACTTTACTTTATAACTATTGTTGACCTTTCTTTCAACTCCCAGTGTTTGCTGCAGGAGAATCCCACCACTCTTCACCAAGAGAGCAAGTACTGCAAGTTGGACCTGCTTAGT